>JARYGA010054574.1:0-23087 GCA_030545235.1 Helianthus tuberosus | reverse complement strand
ATAAATAACCATAACAAAACAAGCTCCATAAGTTTTACACTAATATTTACTCATTAACCACCATATTCATCATTCTAACAAGACTTTAAACTTTGATCTCTAGTGTTCATAATTTTTATCCGACAAATCTCTTATTAACCACTTTAGACAAGATCAATAGGGTGTTTAGAGTCACTTACTACTAGCTCGTGGCTAGGGAAGAAACTAGACGAAAAATGGGTGGTTAATAGCGTTGTGGTGAGGTCCTTAGCAATCCGTAAGCACCGAGCCTCCTTATACGTGATCCTTCACATTTGTATGATAATAGATAGCCTTGATCAAAATTGAAAAGTGATGTTGGGGGTGGGTTGGCTCTCGGCCGTAGGTAGCAAGGGAGGGAAAGAAAAGGAAATTTTGCTATGTGTTGGTGAATGCATTGTTTTTACCCCCCTAAACCTTCTTATAAACCACCACCAAATAAAATCCTTTGGGCAACATGCACTCTAGATATGGGACAAGGCAAATAAAAAAAATCAAAGTGGGTGGATGGTGTCCCCTATGGGGAACCGTTCGGTTGTAATGAGGGGGTGGGTAATGGTTCCATTTCAACTAATAGTTTAGTGATTTTTAGTTTAGTTAGGAATTAAATTAGAGTATTATGTGTGTTGTAATATATAACGGGTGTTAGGGTATTCGGGGACCCTAACTGGCTCAGAAAGGAAAAACAATGTCATTGACAATATTTTTGTGTTCCGGGTAAAGTCCGGTTGTATGGTTGGATATCAATCCGTTAATGTGCTAAATAAGCATTTAAAGTGTCGTTAATCTTATTTTTAGTGACACAATTTATTCCCGACAGTTAGGAGAAACATTCTGACTGAAAAATTATATTTTCTGCATAATATTCGCGTGCTAAAAGCTGAATTATTGCTGAATTATACAAAATTCTGCACTTAAAGTGCGGTTCGGGTGCTTTTTAGTGCTTATTTTCGCTTTCGAATAGTATATATATTAAACCCTTGTATGTACTCTTGGGTTTTAATGTATTCTTGTTGTTGGACCTACACCTAGGCTCCAATTTTATTGACTGACTGCTTTCTGCAGTTCTGTTGACACAGTGTGTCTTACCGGTGAGTTTACTTAGTGTTTTTGACGCAACGCTCTCGTTTATGCATAAAGCAATATTTTGTAGTATACAACGTGCATGAATTCACTTGTTTAGTATGTGTTCAGACATTTCTGACAATTAAGCACATAATTGCAGTCATTAAATAATAATTAAAGTGTACGGGAATTACCGGTTTGGTGGCAGTTGTCACACAAGGCCCTGAATCCATAGAAGGTTGTTTCCTTCATGCAGATTGGCCATTCCTTCTTCACCTATTTCTTCCCCAATCACCTTCAAACCTCATTAAACACTAAACCATAATCCCCCATTATAAAACAAGCCTCCATCATCTCATTTGCACTTTTCCAACTCTCCTACACTTTCAAAATGTCGCAACCCCCGTCCCCTAGTAACCCGGGAACGGGCAGCCGCGGCCAGTTTTGGTGGTATCCAGGTGTTTATCATTTTGGCAGCAGAAATTTCATTAGGACCGTAGTTAGGAAATATTTTATCAGAGTAAAATACCACGCTTTTATAATATTAAATACATGGGAAGATCCCAAGTTTCAAGTACACACATTTTTATAGGGATAAACCCTATTTTATTCAAATAAAACATCTCGTTATTTTAGGTAACTTTATAGTCACTTTTCCAAGCCTTTAGTGATGTCCAGCTGGCTTCTATTTGGCTTTCACATTTTGTTACCTGAAACGCGTTTAAAAACATTTTGTCAGTGGGAAATACTGGTGAGTGAATCCCAGTTTAATCAAGTTAAGTAAAACCATTATACAGTATTGAGGGCGGTCGCGCAATTACATTTGTTTCCATCTACTTTAATTACCACCCACGGTACTGTCAACCCGACTTGTGGTCATGTTACTCCTCGCAAGGTAGTAACAAATTTTATATACAAAACCCCAACATACCGATGATAATTGTAGAATACAAATACTCAATCACTGTTTAATATAATGTTAATCATATGAGGTTTTGTGAAAACAGTTTGCAAAAAGGAGATTACTCATTTTGTTGTCTTAGGGTTTCCTTTAAGGATTTCCTGGTGATTATCTATTAATTACACAAATGCATATGCGTTAGTATAATAACCCAATATTTACATTAGTAATACCCTCCCCGAGACGACATTCCAATGACTAAGTCGGGCAGAACCACGACAGCCATTACGGAACCTTGGATCAATCGGGCAGCATATCTAATACGTAACCGGGGTTATAATACTTACAACGGGGCAGAACTTCGTTAATTAGGGGGTATACTATCCAAATATTACTTCAACTATGCAGAAATTCGAGAGAGGGAAAGATCGTGAGCGAATTCGAATGAACTACCGAAGGTTGCTATTTATAGGGCCTGATTTCAGCTTTGTCGTGCCCCGCGTAAGATGAGGCGGGGGCTTACGCGGCCCGCGAGCTAGGGGTGTAGACCCTAGCTTTGACCGGTCATCACTCCTAGCCTCGAACACGATTGAGCCACGTGTCGGCTCCGGGTGAGGCCTCGTGGCTGGGCTGTCGCGCCCCGCGTAGACCAAAGGTGGGTCTTACGCGGCCCGCCAGAGACCATTTATTTTTGTTTTTAATTAATTTTAATAAAAATAAAGGTATTCGGGGTCTGTTTTCGCATACAGGGTATATTTTAGGACATATTGGGATATTTTTAAATATATTAGGGGTGTCGAAAATATTTTAAGGGTTGTTATACAAAACACTCTCAAATTAGCTGGATTTACAAGTTTTGGCAGAATTCTCTAAGTGCCAAAGTGAGGACATACCTCATATTTCTTCATGGTTTCTTCATCTTTTCTTCTTCTTGAAATCTTGGAACACCTCTAGGAGTGTTTCCACAAGTTTACCATGGTAAACTAAGGTGGAACATCACCATTTTGAGGTCTAACCTTTTCTGTTTTGGAAGAACTTTTATGTAAATCTTTATGAACTTGTTTATACTGATTCAAACTTACACCCATCTTGCTTCTAACCAAACCTTTGGTTATGGAGCTTGATTAGGGTTAATTTTGTAACTCCTCGCTTTTGAAACCTTCCTTATTTAGAAAGATTATTTATATCCCTATTTTTAGAAACTTATATCCGTATCGTATTCGTATTTAACTTCCAACTTTGTAATTCTAAACGTTGATAGTAATAAAACTTGAGCATTTTATACGGACTATACCTTGATTATTCGTACTTGTTTTACATTCGACTTATTCACATACTTGATACTTGCTCATCATTCTCGTAAACACATACTTATTTCACGAACAAATACGCATTTTAGGACTCTTTATGCATTCAAATACTTATTTATACCTTCACTTTACTTAATTTACACTTATATACATGATTTATACTTAATTTTTTTGTAAATAATACAAGTTGTAGCATAAAATAACCAACAATACAAGTGCAAGGACTAAAAATGAAAATTTTCATCTCCCCATCCACTTTTTTTAATGTCCTAACCTCTAACCAACTAATTTAATACCCCTCCTGACTCACAACCACCTTCATTTAAACGCCAACCACCTTCATTTAAACGCCAACCACCTTCATTTAAACCCCAACCACTTAACCGTCTTATAAATACCAACTCTAACACCTTCCAAACACTTGCACCAACTCCAAATTACTTCCAAACTCTCTCAAATCTCCAAGATTTTCAACTTTGGGTAAAAAGTTCAAGAACCAAAATTGGTTTCCAACAACTCAAGACTCGTCAAACTCCCTAAGTGGAAATTTCTTCGCAAACAGTGAGTATACTTGACACCCTTTTTACCGTTTTACACTTTTTGGGTGCAACATGTTTACATATACAAAAACACACTCAACATACATACTTTTATGTAATCATACATACAAACAATCCAGTACATGCTTACTATTATGTTATGCTTGATTCGTGTTTTCTGGGTGATTCTTATGTGATGAACTTGTCATTAACTTCGTACGAGCCTCCACTTAACATGTATAGGAGTAACGCACCGCCCGTGAACGTGAGGTCATGTTAAGTTTATTCATTCTTTATACTTGCGGTAATCAGAGGGTTGACTTGTAAATCGCATGCCAGTTTATACGTTAATCTTGATAACTAGGTTTGCCATGTGGATTGTTCATTTTATACTTATATGCTAGTACACCAAACTTGTATAATCGCCAATACTTTTGTATTGAACTATACTTTAAAACATGTTGCAGGTTTATGATGATGTTGATGATGCACAGAACTTAGTAAGATGCCCAGAAACACATTTTAAACTTTAAATACTTCTTGTAATGTAATTCATTTGTTTCAACTTGTTGTATTCTATTTCAAACAACGTATTTGATTCTTTTAGCAATGAAATGAATTTTATTATTAAATACTTGTCACATTAGTGTTATGAAGTCTCTTGCAATCTCGTTTTCGTCTCACTCCGATGTTTCCGCCATCGGTTGGGGTGTGATAGATTGGTATCGGAGCCATAACTATAGGGAATTAGGAAAATTGCCATGTTTTTTGACCTAATCTATAGTTAAGCACCATACTCGACCATACTTGATTTATGTGCTGATTTCTTGAAACATTTTTTATGTGCTAGATTCTTGAAATGCATTTTATGTGCTCATACTTGTTTTACTATTCCAAAACATACACCTTTCATAAGGCATTTTACAAGATCATGTTAAACTAAAAAAAACACTCGCATTATACAAACGAGACGACTTCACCAAAATAAAGCGTGAAACCCATAATTTGGTGAACGACTCTCAATCCACTTACTCTTTTGTACAACAATTCACCACCAAGTTAGGAGTGAAATACTCACCTTGATGGAAAATTTCCATTTCAAATCTAGTAGACCCTCGTCAACGATTCGGAATTAACTTTCTTGACCCGACGAGTACCAACCACACTTAGGGGTTCGATGTTGTCAAGTTAGGGGTGAAACCCACACCATGTCAACTAGTCCAACTCATTGATTTCCAAAAATCAGGCCAAGTTTCGAATTTTCGATTGATCTGGAACATGTAGTAACCGAAAGGGTGAATACAGTTAACCTAAATTTCGGCAAAAATATTCCATCTATTAGGCTAAAACATGCTTCCCAAATTCAAGAGAACTTTCGACCACTTTGGTTTAGCCAAAAGTTTCGTTTTGGAACAATCCAAGATTCAATCAAACCTTCATTATACTATTATCAATCTTATGCTTAACACGATACAACCTTTTCTTTTCAAAATTCAAATTATTTTCAAGATTTTTACACACACATCATACTAAATCTTTTCATACACTTATACGTTGTTCACATGCATGATTTCAAGAACTTCGCCAACAAGATTTTCATTACTCGTAATCCCAAAATGGAGGCATATCATCAAGATATGAGTGATTTCCTTACCTTGACGATTAGATCCACTCATTCCCTTCTCAAAAAAACGACCTCACCAACGGGTTAGGGGTGATTCCCTTACCTTGGTGATCGTTACCAAACTTTCCTTTTTAGAGAGACAAGCCAAACACACGATCAAGTTTTATACCTAAATCGTTCATCATTTTGTCAAAATCCCTACTTATGCAAAACTTCAAAATTTATTGTTTTATCAAACGTATTTCTTACCCTACAAACTATTTTACATAAATCCCATACATCAAATTTCCTCATCATACCTTAAACGTTTTATTACCCGATTTTCAAATTTTTTATGAAATGCTACCTATCAACTTAATCGGTCAAATGAATCTCTTGCCCACGAACTTCATACTCGACCTAATCACTAAAACACGCTCACACTATATCATTATACTAAAGACATTTGTTCTCAATAGGAAACCAAACCAACTTTGTTCACATGCTTATAAAGTCTTATAGATGTTATGAGATCATTTTGCTAAAACTCTTTTCGAAATCAATAAATCATTTTGCTAAAACTTTTTTTCTTTAAAAATCAATAAACCGTTTTGCTAAAACTCTTTTCAAAATCACTAAGTTCATTTTGCTAAAATTCTTTTCAAAGACCAAAGTTTTCACGAAAATTTTCGAATCACAACTTTTCTCATTTTAATACAAGATCCTTTTGCAGACATACTGTTATCAAAACCTTTTCAGACACCGCTCGATACACCATTCCAATCCCAAACACGTGGGCAAGGAAACTTCATAGGAACCGACAATCATCGACTTACGTAAATCTTTTTGAAACAAGAGTAGCATTTCCTTTTTTTTACAAAACACATCCCGCATAGCAATCAGATACTTTATATTCTTTTGACATTCACAAACTTGATTCTCCTTTTCCATCCAACTCAATCTATTTTGATTCAATAAACGCAATGAATTATTCAAACAACTATACATGCATATCATCGTACATGTTTTGGTCAATATTTCACGACAAGCTCACATATATCCCTCGTTTTACATACTCAAAATTTCTTGATCATTTTGTATGCTTAAAATTGTTGTATTCAAATTATACTATATACGCAATCATTATCATTCATGCTTATACCTATACTCATACTTATATGCATACTCATACTTATACTCATACTTACACTCATCCTCATACTTATACTCATACGCATACTTATATTCATACTTGTATGAGGTGGTGGTGGTGTAGGTATTGGTTGATAGTGATTGTGGTAGGAGGTGGTGGTTGATAGTGACTGTGAGTCCGACGACCATGCCAAATCGGAAAGACATAAACAAAAGGCTTCAACAACATTACAACTTCTTTTCATTCCAAGATTCAATTTTTCTCCCCAACTATGAATACCCAGATGAACTATGAGTTATAAAATTCAATGCTTTCGTTTAGAGGTTGAAGGGTGATGGTGGCAGTGGTGGATGAGGTTGAAGATGATGGTGGAAGGGTGAGGTGGTTGCGGTGGTATTTAGGGTGGTGGTGGTTGATGGTGTTTGATAATTCTGGTTGTTGACAAAGCAAAGGAAAGAGAAAATAGGGGTGGGGGTGGGGTGGGAGTATGACGGGCCCCACTTTCTTTTAATTAGATATGTAAATAGATAATTAATAACATTTTTATTATTATTAAGAGCATTTTGGTTATTTTACACCCACTTAACACCAAAAACTAACATCCATCCGTACCAGGGACTATCCGTGAACGAATTTGAAAAAGTTGAAGACCTTAGCTATAATTTTAGAAAGTTAAAGACTAAAAATGAAAAAAAGGCAAACCACATATGTAATGGGGCTTTATAAGGGCATGAAAGATTTTGATAATGCCCTTACACCATTACTCATGGGCATTATAGGGGCATGAAGAGAGAGGGGCATTTCTAGAATAATGTCCAATAAGGAGGAAAATAAGGAAACTAATAAATGAAAGAGCATTATGAAACCTTAACCATTACATGAACCATTATGATGATGATTTGTCAAAAAATGCCCCTTAAGAGGCATTAACCATTACCCATGGTCTTTAACCTTTATAATCATTTTATGACAACACTCGAGTTTAAAGCACGTTTTATTTCTTAAGAATTTTAAGCCATACCTGAAACAAACCATAAACTTTTACATGTTTTTATTAGTTGCCAGTTTACAAATTATGTTATAACTTATACACCAGTTTTTTTTATTCACAGTATAATACACGGTTAAAATGTTATATAGAGTAATTATCTTAAATTTATTATTTCATAAGAAATATTCATGGTTTTGTATCTGTATTTGTTTTCATTAGTTTTAGTTATAAAATTTACTTTTATTCTTCTTAAAAGATAAATAACATGCTTTTTTCTATAGAAAAATATTGCCACTAGGCTCTCTGGATTGTACAAGGAAGCAAGCACAATGTGATAGTTCCAAATGGATTAAACTGTTTTATATACAATGTATCAAAAGTTTGAACACACGTATGTATGAACCTAAAAACTAATAAAAATATAATCTTCACCTTCCCCGTGTCTGCTTTCTTGTTTTGGTTGCTAACTTTTGGTCACTGTTTATATATCGTTATTGAAGGCTAATCAGCATAACAAATTTACACAAATGGATTCCATTCCTTCTGCTAACTGGATTTCAGAAATTCACAAGATGGTCCCCGATGCTACTGTTTGGGAATCAGAGATTACTAGCTCGATTGCGCCTTCAAAGGTCTTCCATGACTTTGTTCTCGCTTATTTAGAGTTCATGGCCAAGACCTTCATTCCAGAACAGTTTGGTCCAGAGGTTGTGACCTTGGAAGGCGATGGCTTCGGAGGTGAAGCAGTCGATTATACCGTCAAGGAGATTACATCCGGTATATTGTTCTTCTATGCTTATCGTTTTTTCCTGTTTCAAATTTATATATGAGTTAAATGGCATTTTAGTCCATTTGGTTTGGGCTATTTTGCCAGTTTAGTCCAAAGGTTTGAAACGTTGCCATTTTAGTCCAGTTAGTTTTAAACATTGACATTTTAGTCCATCGAGTTAACTTCATCCATTTTTTCTGTTAACGAGAAGGGTAATTCGCTCATTTTATATGGCAGAATTGCCCTTTTAGTTAACATAATTACATAAAAAATGACCGAATTGCTCTTCTAGTTCATAGAAAAAATGGATGAAGTTAGCCCAGTGGACTAAAATGACAACGTTTGAAACTATTTGGAATAAAATGACAACATTTCAAACCTTTGGACTAAACTGACAAGATGACCCAAAACACAAGAACTAAAATGACATTTAACTCTTTGTATATCGTGTAATGTGTAATTGACCATATATGTTAGAATCATCTTTTTGTAATGTGACATTGATGGTATCTTGTACCATTGACCCCATGTTAGCAGCCTTGCAGGGGTGTAAACGGTGCTCGACATCAACTTGCTAAAAAATTAAATCGATACAAGTTAGCAAAACATAAATAAATAAATAAATAAAATAAGCTTGTTTATAAACGAGTCTGAGCCTAGTTTCACTTATTGAGCTCGAGTAGGCCGGGGCCTTAATGAGCCTAATATTTATACAACTTTTATTTAACATATTAAACATACACATACGTAATAACTATTATGGTTATACAACTTTTATTTAACATATTAAACATACACATACGTAATAACTATTATGGTATTATTATATAACATTTTGATAAAACTAACTAAATAATACATATCTATCTATACTATATAATAAAAGAAACTATTTATGGGACACTTGTCATCATATTAGGCCATGTCTTATGGATAATTATTATTTTAATTTAATTACTTCTAATTAATTATAGATAATCCCCGTAATAAATATTATTTAGTTTGATATCTTATAGATAATTTTTCTATTTAATTATAAATAATTATTATTTAGTTTAAAGAATGTTTTGTTTCACAAATGTATTATGTCCTAGAAATACACGCAAACACATCAACTGGTATTTTATATCCTACAAATGTAAGGTTCACAGAAGATGTAAAATAAATTATCAATAAATTATCCTTTTTTAATAATAGATTTATATTTTCATTGGTTGAGGAACTATTGTTATATTTAAGCTTTATTACACATATACATTTAAATTAGTTGTCGATGATAGCTCAAGTGGAGGGAGATGTGTATTTCTATTGGGAGATGTAGGTTCAACTTCCATTTGTTGCAGAGTGAGACATTGATGTGCAATGATAGGAGAAACAGGAAAACCTGGGTTCGATCCCAGAGTCAAACGGTTTTTACAATCATCTCTGCAATCACCATATCTATCACGTACTGAGTATATCCATTAGTTTTTTTAATATAATTTTCTTATTATTTGGTATATAAAATCATATTTTATACACGAGGGCTTTTAAGATATAACTTTTTTTTAATATTTTTGGTAAACCATATTACATTTATTCAATCCGTGTAATATACGTGGTTTTAAAGATATAATTTTTCTATCGTTTGGTATATAAAATTACATTTATTCAACCCGTACAATATGGTTCTTATAGATATAATTTTTTATTATTTAATATAAAAAATTACATTTGTTTAACCCGTACAATAAAGTAGGTTTTTAAAGATATATTGTTTTACTATTTAGTACATAAATTTCATTTATTCAACCCGTGTAATACACGGGGTTATATCCTAGTTATTATATATACTCTAATTATCAACTTGTTTGAATAGTGACTTTTTGGGTCTTTTTGTCGGGTTTTTTTTTTATTTTTTTGTCTTTTTGTATTTTTTATACTTATAACCCTCAATTTTCTATAGACTTTATAATCGAGTTTTACGTGTTTATAAATTCATGTGGGTATAAATTCAAGTTGAATTACATTTCGACGTAAATTTTTAACGGAAATGAGTCGAGTCAAATATAATATGTTCTTATACTTATTATTATGTACGTTTTCGGTTGTTCTACGTTTTGACGTAATTTTTTCCGGAAATGAGTCGGGGTAAAGTATAATACGTTTCCGTGCCTATTTTTATGTACGTGTTCAGGTTGCCTACGTTTTGACGTAATTTTTTTCCAGAACATTGCGACAACACACAAGACAATTTACTAGTTTTTTTTAAATCAAAAATTAATTATTACTACAAAAGATAAACACACATACACGCTATATATAAATCATAATTTATATCAAGTAATTAATAATAGAGTAAATTACTTTTTGATTCTCTGTGTTTTAGTGGTTTTAACCACTTGAGTTCAAAATCAAAAAGTTCTACGCCCTGAATCCCTAGCCATTTATTTTATAACATTTTGAGTCCAATTTTGTTTATTTTATAACGGTTTGAGTCCAATTTTGTTAAAAAAAAATGGACTCAAAAGTTAAAATTTGGACTCAAAAGGACTCAGATGGTTATAAAAAAAGTGTCTAAGGACTCAGTGCGTTAAACATTTTAATTTTGGACTCAAATAGTTAAAACTACTAAAATACAATTACTCAAAAAGTAATTTACTCTTAATAATAATAAAAAATGAGCTAAACAAAATCCGAGCTCTAGCTTTTTAAATAGAGCTTGCCCGTTTACACCCCTACATAACATATCTAACTTGCAATATATGTGTAAGTATTTTGAAAGTTTTTTAATACACAAATATGAGCTTTTAAACCCTTTATATGTGTAAGTATTTTGAAAGTTTTTAAATACACAAGTATGAGGTTTTAAACCCTTAGAAAGGTGCTTGCCTATATCTTTTTTTTTTCTTGTTTCTCATTTTGCATTTAATCTCTTAGAACAAATGAGGCCAATGAGGTACACGATATTCGGAGAAGATATAGAGAACTTCTCATGCAATTATATATACAGTGGAAACACAATGCATTTAGAAGAAATGAAGGTGATACCCTTAGTTCATGGAGGTTGTACACTAAAGTATAAAAGGACCTATCTTAACGAAGTCACTCAAGATGATGTCATGGACCATAAGCTTTCACTCACTCAAGTTTTCAATGTCTTTGAGGCCACTGTTGTTTAGAAGATCCTAAACATGATTGTTTGTGGTTATTAAAGTGTTTCTGCTTGCAATGTTAATAAGTATGTTATGATATTCGATTATAATACTCAAATAAAGTTATTGAATCGTGTGTTTAGTACAATGTTTTAAAAACCGGTTTTTAAATTGTACCGGGTTAGGCTCAGAAATGGCTCAACCGGTTGAACCAGGTACCTGGTTGACTAATAACCCTATAAATCCATAAAATACAAGTTTTATTTAAAAAAAAAGTAATCCAAAACAACATCATTTCATAATAAAAAATATTCCAAAAGTTAATCCATAATTAAAAAAATAATCCCGAAATTCACTATTGGTATCTTTTTTGGGCGCTAGGTTTTACTAAGAAGGTAAATCGTCACCTTTTTAAGTCAATAAAAAATTAAAAGCCCAAATTTTAACCTTTAACCCGGTACCGGTATACCATTTTAAACATAAATATGTCAATTTACTGGCGGTACAACTTCTCTGTCCTTCCCTCAGTTTAGCAGTATGATTCGTGCCGGCCAAGCTTCTGACATCCGGTTTAACCAGCTGGTATAAACCGGTTTTTAAAACATTTGTTTCGTACTTTCGTATCTTATATTTAAGGGTATCTTATATTTAGGGGTGACAATGATGTCGGGTTGATCGATAGATGTTGAGAAATTCTATTCTATAACTTACATTTTACAACTAATTGTATATTTGTTTTGTGTGATTGGTCCACTTGGACCAATAGTTTTTATTTTTATTTTTTCTGTTTTCCCCTAACGAGTAATTAGGTGTTTTAATTTTTTTGTGTTTGGTGCATTTGTTTGTGAAACTATATGTGTGCCAGTTCGATAATAGCATGGAGTGTTTTTTAGTTTTTACCTATTGTTGATAAATAAAACACAACTCATATACTTTTTGTAACTTTTTTATAGATAAAAGAGAAAAATGCCCGGATAGTAAGGACTATTGATTTTAATAATCTCAACTATTCGCCATTGGTCGTCAACAGTTCTAACTTTAAAAATAACCATTGGCAATCCCAACTATTGACATATTGGCCACCAATGGACCCTGACTAACAGAACCCTAACGCCGTTAGTCTCCTGTCGCCGGAAAACCGTTTTTGTTCAGAAAAAGGTTTCTAAATGTCTGATCTAAGGTTACAAAGAGGTTTTGGACAAAATGTTGAGTTTCCGGTCAAAAAGTTGAGTTTTCCGGCCAAAAAGAAGTTTTCCGGCGAGAAAAGAAGTTTTCGGGCTACTTTAATAATTAGGGTTTTTACTAGAAAAAGGTTCCTAAAGGCCCGTAATAAGGTTGCAAAGAGGTTTGCGACAAAAAAAGTTGAGTTTTCCGGCCAAAAACGTTTTTCCGGCGACCGAAGACTAATAGCGTTAGGGTTATGTTAGTCAGGGTCCATTGGAGGCCAATATGTTAATAGTTGGGACTGCCAATGATTATTTTTAAAGTTATGACTGTTGGCGGCCAACGACGAATAGTTGAGATTATTAAATCCAATATTTATTTTAAAAAATATAAATATTTGATGGCTTCTCTCATCAAAATACGCATATTTTCTTTTCTGAATGGATTTTGCATCAAGGATAAGATATGTACTTTAATTATAATCATTACTGATATTACTGATATGATGACTAGTAAATGATTAAAGTATAAGCACTATGTTTAGACTAGAGGGTATGGGGGACGGCAAAGGCACGGCGAGGCTCGGCGCCGCCCCGGAACACCGCCCTCCTTGGTCCATCCCGTCGTCTCCGTCGCCCAGCAGACGAACTCGTTGGGCCACCTCTTCACACATATACCTATACATACACACACATATATATATATATATATATATAGGGAGAAGATTATGCGAGAGAACCACCTCTTATTGCGAGAACCGCGAGAACCAATGTGAACACAACCAAAAATGCCTAAAAATAGCTAAAAATCACACAAATTTTTTTTAAAATATTTTTTATATAAAAATCGTTACTTTTCGAAGCAAAAAAAAAATTAAATTTTTTTTTTGCCACTAAAAGTAGCGATTTGAGCATAAAAAATATTAAAAAAAAATTTAGATTTTTTTTTATTTTTTTTAGATTTTTTTAGGTTTTTTGGGGGTTTAGTTTTTAGCATTTTAGCTTGGGGGGGGGGGGGGGTTAGGTTTTTGGGGGGTGGGGGAGGGGGTTTAGGTATTTTTTGAGAGGGGGGGGGGGGTGGGGGTTAGGTTTTTTTTTAGGTTTTTTTAGCTATTTTAGGTTGTGTTCACATTGGTTCTCGCAATAAGGGTGGTTCTCGCATGATCTCCTCCCTATATATATATATATATATATAGCCTCATCCTCCACCCCCTTGGTCCATCCTCTTTAGGCCCATCCTCACTCCTGGTGATGTGACGGGTGACGTGGCGGTCAATCCTCCTCACTCCATACCTTCCGGTCTTAGCAAATTCCTTAATCAACAATAACTATTAGGCCTTGAGATATATTTTAACTTTCTTTAACGTAATCCACTTTAGTGCCATATCATTTGTTTTTCCCATTTTAGTATTTTACTTTACCTTACATTAAGGAAATAGTTTAATCCCCTGAACTCCACCTAACCATATTCTTTTAATGGTTTTGGTGTAAAAAAGGAAAACAAATTAAGATAATCACTTAATATCTCGTTAAACCATCACTAGTGCTCTAGTGCTGTCCACGGGTATTTAAGTTCCACCTATGGTGGGCTCGGGTGAGTTTTCCCCTCCAGGTCTCAAGTTCGAGTCTAGGTGATAGGAGTTTCTCATTAAGGGGTTTAAATTGAGGATCTATTGTGCGAGTGGGCTATCTAGCGCGGACCCGGTTAAGACAACGTATGCTAGACCTCCCGACATCCGCGAATAATTCACACATTTCAAAAAAAAAAAATATCTCGTTAACATACAATCCCTTTAACACCTTTAACCCAAGGAGGGGTGATGTACAATACCAGTTAACATGTCATGTCACGTTAACACCCCAGGTGTTAACCAAGGCCTTAGAAAGTAACCAAAAGAAATTTATAAAGACTATCAGATTTATATCTTGTTTCTATAAAGAATGTAAAAGAGCTTTATAAAAAGAACATAATGCTATTAAAGAACAAAGTATTTCTCATGGACAAAGTATTTCAATGTACAGTTTAATCGTTTTTTTTAGGATTAGTTGATACCCAATATGTTTATCATTTAGCATGATCTAAACCACTGATTAATTATGCCGTAGCCTGATTGACCTAACCTAAAGGAAAATGGGTATAATGTGATAGATGCTTCATGGGAAAAAAATGATTATTTGTTTTGTAGAATATAATTATAAATTTAGTTAGATTAGATTCTTTCATTTGAATATCAGTAATTGTTACAAATTATTATTAGCGGTAATGGTAATTTAGCTATTTTAAGAGGAATAATGTTGAACTTATAATGTTTGTTGTTTGGCCGACCAAATATAATCATATATTAGGCCTGAGTCAACTATTCAATATACACGAATCAAACAAAATCTCTTTATGTAGTTCTTTATAGAATGATACCAACTCTAATGATTACATATTGAGCTCTAATTGTCATTTTTACATATTTCCTAGATTATATGGTATTGGATCCGCTAAGATTTTGTATACACAATTTATCTTTTCAGTTAGGCTGGACGGAATACTATACATAGCGCTCCCCCGTCCTATAGTCACAAATGTTGGTCCAGGTGGTCAAAAAGTCGAATCAAACAAACGAATAAACACTGTGATATTGAGGGGGATTACCCGCGACCCTTTTCTGTATACATTCAAATTAAACGAGGTAGAAATAATATTAAAGCAAGCTAATCCGATTTATAAGACTATTTTAACTTGTTTCTTGACTCGCTTCTTCTCATCAACTCATTCTTGACAAATACTTTCACGATTCCAAACAAATCCTTTGGGATCATTCCAAAACGAATCGGGTTTTCCATCACTTTCACAGTCAGTTTCTTCTTCATCATAGGAATTACAACATCGGGGTTTTCTTTCTTTTCATCTTCAAAGTTATTAGGATTAGAACACACCTGAAGCTTGATGTTGTACATGCTATTCAGATTTCTTTGAACCTTCAATAACAATCTTCCTTTCTGACCGTATAGCCTCAATATCCCATTGACTGTTCCAATCTTGTATCCTCTTCATACAAGTTTCCCAAGCTAAGAAGATTGGTTTTCAACTTAGGTATGTAGAAAACATTACAAGATGTTTTTTATTCATCATTCTCACCACAGTTACATTCCCTGTACGTTTGATTTCAGTCATGAATCCGTCACTAAACTGAAACTTGTTCATTCGAAGTAGTGAATATTTTTTTTCCTTTCCTGACATGTGGTTATTTTCACCATTGTCTAAGTACCACAATCCTATTTCTTTTCAATTTTTTTTCAAACATTCTTGGGATATCCCGTTCCTCATATAAACTTACTTTCTCAATTGATCAGAACACCATAAACAAGGCGGGATCACAATCATCTTCATCCTTTATCTTTGTTAGATTTGAATCTTCTTGACCCAAAACTTGTTCATTCAAAGTAGTGGATAATTATTTCTTTCCTGGCATGTGGTTATTTGCACCATTGTCTAAGTACCACATTCTTATTTATTTTCCATCTTTTTCAAACATTCTTGGGATGTCCTATACTTCATACATACTTAATTTATCAATTGAACATGATCCGCCATAAACAAGGTGGGATCACAACCATCCTCGTCCACTGTCCTTGTTAGATTTGCATCTTTTTTCACTTTGATCGCTGCTTTGCACTCACTCGTGTCGTGCTCAATGTTATCACAGTTGTAGTACCTCAAAGTCATCCATCTATCTTACCATTCCCCCAGGTTCTTTCTCCTTTGGTCTTGACCTTGTTCGCCTTGATTATTTTCACATTCATTATTCCATCTTGGATTCCCTCTCCCTCTCCCAGTGGATCTTCCACGTCCTTGGTAGTTTTCAACTTTCCTTTCAGATTAAGTAAACAAGAACTGACTTTGGGATGAACTTTCATTCACAATCTTTAACTTGTTTCTTTATTCATATGCTTTCAACCTTCCAACCATATCTTCGTATCTCATGTTCTCGATTTTTGCAAATTGCTCAATCGAAAAACTACATGTAAGTATTTATCAGGCATAGAGTTCAAGAATTTTCTTACCACATCCTCTTATTCAAGTGTTGCTCCCAAACTCTTGTCTTTTGACTGTACTCCACCCACCTTTGCTGCAAATTTATCAATACATTTTTTCTCTCCCATATTTAATCCACCAAACCCTTTAGCCTTTGAATATGAAACTTTTGTGTTCGTTATGCACCAAGGTAACGAGCTCTTAGTGCTTCCTATAACATCTTCTAGTAGGGTTTAGAAGATAATGCCCAGAGCCTTAAACTTATTTTTTTTCTTCTATTTCGACCCCTTGAAAAGCATACTAAAAAATCGTCAACATAATGTTGGTAAGATCACATGTTTAAATCGAAAAGTAAATCGTATAAATCGTTTTGAAAATCGTTCGCAAAGAAAAGTGTTATTCGTGAATGACCAAATCAAAGTCTAGCTAAGACAATGACGAATGTGATTATATGATGCTATAACCAAACCTTGACTAAGAATGCCTCGTCTGATTGTATCCAATACAATATAGTCGTTTTCGAAACCAAGGGTGGGGCATCAACCCAATAGTACTATTCGCGATATTCCATGGCTATAGCTAATGGTTACTATACATGAACACGAGGGCTTCCTAAGCTCTCAAAACAACCAATAATTGTAAAAACTCATATTCACATAAAAGGTTCAACCAAAATTAACTATCCTGCAATCGCATATAACTTTGTATAAAACTGTATACGTTTCCCCCAAATTTAGTAAATAGTAAAAGGGTCGTGATTACTCACCTGGAAGTCTGTGCACAAATGCTAGCAAAACAAACCCAATGAAAGCAAGTATGACCTACGACTGTCCTAAACACACATAGGACACTTTAAGGTCTATATCATATGTCTATCTTGCAAGATGTTTATCCAACTTTCTAGGCTCGATGAGATGATATTATTTTATGAAACATGTGACTCGACAACCCATTGGTGATTATCATATATATTTTATCATAATATATATTTATGTATCTTCCACACACACTTACACATAACCATAAGTAGAATCGATCAATTTGGAATTCAATACCACGTACACACATAAGCTCATATCGACACATTCAAGTAAGCCATCAAATAAATATATATTAACATATAATATATTAACATATAATATATTTATTTTTAAGAAAATAATCCATTTTCGTCGTAATAGAGAAAAATAATATATTCATATATTATTTTACTTGTATTTCAACAAAATACGTCTTCACATAATAATTTCAACTATTTTACAACTCGTCCAAGCATAAATCACATTATCATGCTAACACATAAAATGATGTCTCCACATACTTAACAAAAGCTTTGTGCAACTCTCACAAACCCCAAGAATTCCTCAACAGTGTGTGCACATTCTAGAGAGAGAGTGACTATGTGTTAGTGAGAGAAAGCTAGGTTTAGATCTTTGTGATCTAAACCAGCTTGTAGGTGATGTATACTCTTCCGGTTTATGTAATCTGTGATAACTGATTCAATAATAAAGGGTTTCATCTTCTACATCTTTATATCTTGTTTGTTTATGTTGTTTCACGTCATGATTCATGTGCAATGTTGATGTTCGTCATCGATTCAGTGCTTTCACAGTGGTATCAGAGCATGGTTACCGATTCAGAATGGTCTAACCACCTTCCGAATCACCATTGCTCTTGATTTGATGTTTGTTTCCGCCAAACATCACGAAGACGTGAAGATTCTGTAGAAAACTTGAAGAAATTGAAGTTGTTCGTCGACTGATATGGTTTTCTTGTTTTCCAAGTGTTTTGGTCAAAAATCACACAAGGATAATACAACCAAATCCGATTTTGTGAGGTGTGATGCTTGAATTAATGAACAAATGTATTTAGTATTATAAATTGAGATACCTTGACTTTGAAAGCTCTGGGGTTTTCTCCTGTAGGAATCTCTCCATGTTGTATATATCTCATGATTGGGAGGATCCAGGATCCTGAATGTGATTGTGCACCATCACTAGGTATGATTGCAGAATCCTCAACTATTTCCATAGCTATGTGATCCTCAATAGCAGGAGTCAAAATATGGATTATGGGAATTTTAACATCCTTTGGAATCTTCAATGATGATCCAAGGTTGGCCAAAGCATCAGCTTCTGCATTTTCTTCTCTGGGTACCTGTGTCAAACTAAAAGAAGCAAAAGAGTCTGCCAATTTCTTGACTATCTCTAGATATTTGATTACTCTTTCACCTTTAACAGCATAAGAACCATTAAAGTGATTAGTAATTAACAATGAATCTATATGTACGTCAAGATACCTGATTCTCATGTGCTTGGCAATTTACAAACCGACTATCAAGGCTTCATACTCAGCCTCATTATTAGTAGTTTGAAACTCACAAGCTATTGAGTGGGGTATTATGTCCCCCTGTGGCGATTTTAGTAGTATTCCTAGTCCAGTTCCCTTGATGTTTGAAGCCCCATCTGTGAAGAGTATCCAGGGATCCTTAGTCTCTTCAAGTTGTTGAACTTCTAACTCAGCTTCCCTTTGTAGATCACTTCTGAAATCTGCCACAAAGTCAGCTAAGGCTTGGGATTTAATGGCAGTTCTTGGCTCATATCTTATATCATAAGCACTAAGCTTTACTGCCAATTTAGCCATCCTTCCTAACATTTCAGGTTTCCTGAGAACATTCTTAATTGGAAAGTTAGTTCTAACAATAATAGCATGTGTTTCAAAATAATGGCGTAATTTAGTTGATGCCATAATCAAAGCAAGGATAAGTTTTTCTAAATGTGAATACCTGGATTCCACATCAAGCAAACTCTTACTTACATAATATACAGGGTGTTGTGTACCTTCATGACCTTTAACAAGGACCGCACTTACTGCCTTAGAAGAGACTACCAAATATAAGGATAATATATCCCATTTTTCTGGTTTCATTAAGGCTGGAGCTGAGGATAGGTAATCCTTAAGGGCCTTGAGAGCATTCTCATGCTTTTCAGTCCATTCAAATTTCTTGTTCTTTCTTAGGATGTCATAGAATTCCTTGCATTTCTCTTATGACTTTGAGATGAACCTGTTCAAGGCTGCGATCCTCCCTGTCAATCTTTGCACATCCTTGGCATTGGCAGGAGACTTAATATTCACAATCGCCTTGATTTGCTCTGGACTTGCCTCTATGCCTCTTTTTGTCACCATGTAACCTAGTAACTTGCCTGCTTTTACACCAAAGTGACACTTGGAAGGATTCAATTTCATATTGAATTTATCAAGGATATCAAATGCTTCCTCCAAATCTCTAAGGTGATCCTCAGCTCTCTTGGACTTAGCCACCATGTCATCTATATAGACTTCCATCGTGTGTCATATTTGTTCTTTAAACATTATATTGACTAGCCTTTGGTATGTAGCACCTGCATTTCTTAGTCCAAATGGCATAGCAATATAACAATAGATACCAGTTGGGGTCATAAAGGCTGTATCCTCTTGATCAGATGGTTCCATCTGAATTTGTTGAAATCCAGATGAAGCATCCATGAAAGCCAACAACTCATGACCCGCGGTAGCATCCACCATGGAGTCAATGTGGGGTAAAGGGAAAGGATCCTTGGGACACAACCACATTGGCTAACCACCTTGGATACTTAACCTCTCTAATCATACCTGCTCTGAGCAGCTTATCTACCTCCTCCTGGATGATGGCATTCCTCCCAGGTGCAAACTTTCTCCTCTTTTGATGTATGGGTTTGAATGACCTGTCAATGCCAAGCTTATGAGTAATAATATCTTTAGAAATACCTGTCATGTCTTCATGCTTCCAGGCAAAGGTAGTTTTTCTTCTCTTTAGGAAGGATACTAGATCCTCTTCAATATCGTTGAGGATCCCGGATCCTATAAAAACTTTGGATTCAGGATCCTGAGGATCCAACAGGATATCCTTGACATCTTGTTCTCTTGCCTCCAGGACATCTCTTGGAGGATACTTTAATTGCTATTGCTCCCTAGGTCTTGAGGCTGGCTTCATTGATGAAGTGTAACAATTTTTAGCTTCATGTTGGTCATTTCTATCTTCACCACACCCCATGGAGTAGGAAGTTTGACACATTGATGATAGGTAAATGGAACTGCTTTCATATCATGGATCCATGGCCTGCCAAGGATAACATTGCAACAGGATAAGCAATCTATAACACAAAATTTTTGAAAATAATTAACTCCCTCTATGTAAATTGGAAGTTTAATGTCCCCCAATGTGTTTTTGGTTTCTCCACTGAATCCCACAAGAACTGATGATCTTGGGATAATTTCTGATTCAGGGATGTTCATCTTCTTGAGGACATCAAGTTGAATGATGTTCACTGAGCTTCCTCAATCTATGAGAATCCTGCGAACAAAATGGTTAGATATAAATAAAGTAATAACAAGACCATCATGGTGAGGATCCTGAATATCCACACGATCATCCTCATCAAAGGTTATAACTTTCTCCTGTGTAAGGATCGCGGTTCGAATGGGTCTGTCCCCATTATCCATCTTTGTTTCTTTGGCATGCCTTTTGGCTGCTGAAAAGGAAGTGCCACAAATATCTGATTCACCAGAAATGAAGTTGATAGTCTGTGCATCTGCTGGGGTAGCAGGAGCTCTTTCTGGAACCTTTTCAGGATCCTGGATCCTTGACTTTTTTCTTCCAAGAATCCCCTTCAAATGCCCTTTGCTTAACAAATAACCAATCTCCTTCCTGAGTGCTATGCATTCTTCAGTGAGATGGCCGAAATCTTCATGATATGCACACCATTTGGATTTGTCTTTTGTTGTAGCTAGCTTATCACTCTTTCTGGGCCATCTTTCTTTTTCACCTAGATTATGCATTGCAAGGATTAGTTCATTGTTATCAACAGAAAAGCAATATTCAGAAATGGGAGGATAATCCTCATCATCCTCTTCTTGCTCCACTACATGCACGTTCTGGTTATCAGATTTGTTGTATGATTTGGACTTGTTGTTCCTGAAGTAGGATCCTTGCTTCTCCTACTTCGAGGATCCTGCCAGCCTTTCTTGGATCCTTTTATCATCCTCTAGGTGGATGAATCCAAGGGCCCTGGTTCTTACTTCATCAAGATTCCTGCAAGGGGTCATGACAAGATCATCATAGAACTGTGAATCCTTAAGTAAACCCATTTTGAAGGCTTCTACAGCTATAGCTATATCCAGGTTGGGAATTTCCAAGGATTCTCTACTGAATTTAGTAATATAATATCTAAGTGATTCATTTTGACCTTGTGTTACCCTATATAGATCACTAGTTAAACGTTCAAACCTCCTACTGCATGAGAATTGGCTATTAAACAAATTAACTAGATTAGCAAATGAAGTAATAGAGTAAGGGGGAAGACTTAGCAGCCATTTAAGAGCTGATCTTGTCAATGTTGATCCGAAACCCTTGCATAGACATGCTTCTTTTAACCTCTCAGGGATGGGATTGATCTCCATCCTTTCTCTGTACTGAGCTACATGCTCTTCAGGATCAGTTGAGCCATCATACAACTTCATGTTTGGTGTTTAAAACCTCTTTGGTATTTCTGCATCACAAATAGGTGGTGCAAATCGAGATATCCTGTGACTCCCATCTGGAATTTCTGGAATCGGTTTGACCACTCCCAGAACACTGGATATCATATCCTTGAGCTTTTGTAATTCTCTAGCCATAGCTTGGTTGATTCCTGTATCCTACACGAAGCCATGGTTCGTATTATAAGTAGTATTTAAAGTGTTACCTCCTGATGGATTCAAGGGTGGAACTCCTGATGTGAATCCATGTTGATGTGATTCTGGCATGATCGAGGGACCAGACGAAGCAATAGTCTACATAGGAATGAAGTCTCCCAAATGAACCTCTGAACTTCCGGGTTGTACACTCCTTAAGGATCCTTGATCCTGAAAGATGTTGGATCCTTGATACACCGAGACTGGGGGTCTTGGAGGATAATCCATGGATTCGTAAACCTGAGATGAGGATCCCTGAACCTAAGAGGAGGATCCTTGAACCTGAGAGGATCCCTGAACCTGAGAAGAGGATCCTTGAACCTGAGAGGATCCCTGAACCTGAGAAGAGGATCCTTGAACCTGAGAGGATCCTTGAACCGTCTGCGCTCCCATATATCCTCCAGAACTGAAAAAGGATCCTTGATGCTGAAGAGAGGATCCTGAAGGCTGAAAGTAGGATCCTTGAGCCTGAGTCATTGCCAATGATCCATAGGTATACTTGACAATCCACCCTGGTATTGAGAGCCTGATGCTATGGAGTGCTGGGTTGTTATGGCTGGAGAATCAAAATTCAGTGATCTGGGCACCAATGGAGAGTGATCCTCCGCTGATCTCTTCAATTTCTTGATGTCATCAATCTCTCGAAGGATCATGTCATTAGTT
>JARYGA010054573.1:0-36768 GCA_030545235.1 Helianthus tuberosus | reverse complement strand
GGGTTCGGGATGTAAACAGAGCTCTAATCGCTAACCATATCTGGAGCATTCTGGTCAAACGCAAGTCTTTATGGGTCCAATGGATCTATGATTATAAAGTGAAGGATCAGAATTTCTGGGAGATTCAATGTAGGGCTGGTATGAGTTGGGGGTGGAGGAAGATTCTATCTATTCGAAACATTGTTCGGCCTTTCATTTGGAAAGTCATTCGGTCCGGTAGGCAAACTAATGCTTGGAGCGACAAATGGTGTCACTTGAGTCCTCTTAGGGCGATGATAACTCCAAGACGAATTGCAAATGCGGGTTTTAACCTCCGTTCTTCAGTTGCGGATTTACTTGACAGCAATGGCCAATGGAAGTGGCCTCAAGCGTGGTATGATCTCTATCCAGTTTTGATCGGGTTGAGCATTGATATGCCTAACCCTCAGTTACGGGATCTTACGGTTTGGAAGGATTTAGAGGGCAATCAGCGACAGTTTTCCTCGTTGGAAGTTTGGCACAACATTCGTACCCGAGATACTCCTGTTAGCTGGGCGGATATGGTTTGGTTCAGCCAGTGTATCCCACGGCATTCTTTTCACCTTTGGTTGGTTATAAAAAATAAGTTGCGAACGCAGGACCGGTTGCGTGTTTGGGAAGTGGGTAGTGAAACAAACTTAAGGCTCATGTGCTGCCCTCTTTGCCAGCATGATCGAGATTCTAGAGATCATCTATTTTTCTCTTGTGATTTTGCTTCGCAGGTCTGGAGGGATGTAAGGGCTATGGTTGATATGGATACCGTTTCTGGATCTTGGGTGTCAATTTTGGAGTGGATGGAGCGGCACTCGAATTCAAATACCCTAGTAAGTGTGGTTTGTAAGTTGGTGGTAGCGGCTGCGACGTATTTTATTTGGCAGGAACGCAATAATAGGCTCTTCAACAGAATTCATGGTTCGGTGAGCCAGGTTGCCGAGAAGATTAAACATACAGTCCAGCTTCGGTTGATGGATTTCAAGCTTCAAAAGCATATGGATTACAACAGAGTTGTAATGAGGTGGCAGATCCCAGCAAGGGTGCTGATTGAAGACCCGGGTTAAAGTTTCTTGATGGGGGGTGTTTAGTTTGATAGTTTCGTTGCTGGCCGTGTTCTATGTTTTCGGGTTGTTCTTTGTTTTTTTGGTTGTTGTGTTTTGGGTTTTGTTTTTGGCTTGGTTGTCTTGAATTGTAGTGTGTGTCAGTGTTTTGGCACACCCTGTTCTTTTGTTTGGTGATTTATAAAATTTACCGGGGTAACCCTTTACCCAAAAAAAAAAGAGATACATCGATGGTCTACCTGACTCGGTACAAGACATTCTTACTGGTAGTAACCCTGCCACACTTCGTCAGGCGATCGAGTTATCTGCGACATTGACTGAGTCGCAGATCAGGAAGAACAAGTTACACCGGAAGGGTGACAAGGGCAAGAAGCAGTCGGCTGACAAGGAAGATAGCAAGAAAGGTCAAAACTTGAATGGAAAGAACTCTGGTTCTTCGAAGAGGTCAAAGAAGCGTAAGGCTTCTCAAAATTTTGCTATCACTGCCCAAGCTAATCAGGCAGCTCTCAACCAACCTGCACAGCCTCCAGCGAAGAGACCCTATTCAGGGAATGCACCTTTGTGCAATAGATGCAACAGTCACCACCAGCCGCAACTTCCATGCCGTTTCTGTACTAACTGTGGGAAATCAGGCCATCTCGCCAATGTTTGTCGATCTGCTCAGAATCCCGCGGTTCAGAACCCGGCTCAACAAGTTGCTCAGCCTCCTGCACCGCAACAGGGTCAAGCTGCAAGACCACAATACCCACCTGGTGCTTGTTACAATTGTGGAGATCTGACCCACTATAGAAACCGGTGCCCAAGGCTAGCCAACCAGAACCAGAACCAGAATCCGGCTCCGGCTCGAGGCCGAGTTTTTAACATGAATGCCCAAGAGGCACAGGCTGACGATAATGTGGTGAACGGTACGTTCTTTATTAATAATCAGCCTGCATCTGTTCTTTTCGATTCCGGTGCCGATAAGAGTTTCGTGTCTTTGTCCTTTGAGCAAATGCTTCGCGTGTCTAGAACGAAACTAGGCAAATCTTTGACAGTAGAAGTTGCTAGTGGTGAACCCATTATTCTTGATTCTGTTCTTCGCAACTGTCAGTTGAATCTTAACGACCATCTTTTTCCTATTGACCTCGCGCCTATGCAACTTGGAAGCTTCGACGTTATTGTGGGAATGGATTGGTTATCCAAGCATCACGCAGAGATAGTTTGTTCTAAGAAGATTGTTCGTGTGCCGCTTTCGACAGGCGAGATCCTGCAGGTTCAAGGTGAGAAGCCTACCGGTGGTCTCAAACTCATGTCTTGTTTTAAAGCTCGGAAGTATCTGCGGAAGAACTATGTGGCTTTCTTAGTACATGTTACAGAAGATAAAGGCAAGGGTAAGTCTATTTCAGATATTCCTGTCGTTCGGGATTATTCTGAAGTATTCCCTGAAGATTTACCTGGTCTACCTCCAGCACGCCAAGTCGAGTTCCGCATTGATCTCGTACCTGGTGCAAATCCCATTGCTAGAGCTCCATATCGTCTTGCACCATCTGAGATGCAAGAGTTGTCTAAACAGCTTCAGGAGCTCTCTGACAAAGGTTTTATACGTCCTAGTTTTTCACCTTGGGGTGCTCCCGTTCTTTTTGTAAAGAAGAAGGATGGATCCTTTAGGATGTGTATCGATTACCGTGAGCTTAACAAGCTTACCATCAAGAATCGATATCCCTTACCTCGCATAGACGACCTCTTTGATCAGTTACAAGGCGCTTCTTATTTTTCGAAGATTGATCTACGTTCCGGGTATCATCAACTTCGGGTGCAAGAAGAAGACATTCCGAAGACAGCATTCCGTACTCGTTATGGACATTACGAGTTCACAGTCATGCCGTTCGGTTTGACTAATGCTCCTGCTGTTTTCATGGACTTAATGAATAGGGTCTGCAAACCTTATTTGGATCAATTCGTCATTGTTTTTATTGACGACATCTTGATATACTCTAAGACACGAGCTGATCACGAGCAGCATCTTCGTCTTACTCTGGAACTCCTGAAGAAAGAGCAACTTTTCGCCAAATTCTCCAAATGCGAATTTTGGCTTAAAGAAGTTCAATTTTTGGGACACATTATCAACGAACGAGGTGTTCATGTAGATCCCTCCAAGATCAGTGCGATTAAGGATTGGGATACGCCTACTACTCCTACTGAAGTTCGTTCTTTTCTTGGTCTAGCGGGTTATTATCGCCGCTTCATTGAAAACTTCTCTAAGATTGCAGTTCCTCTAACTGCTCTAACTCAGAAGAAAATGCCCTTTTACTGGGGATTCAAACAAGAGGAAGCTTTTCAACACCTGAAGCAGAAGCTTTGCGATGCGCCTGTTCTATCATTGCCTGAGGGTGATGATGATTTTGTCGTGTATTGCGATGCATCTAAATTAGGTCTTGGCTGTGTTCTGATGCAGAGGAACAAAGTCATAGCCTATGCATCGAGGCAGTTGAAGATTCATGAGAAGAACTACACCACTCATGATCTTGAGTTGGGTGCAGTTGTCTTTGCTCTCAAAATCTGGAGACACTATTTGTATGGTACAAAATGTGTGGTTTTCACAGACCACAAAAGTCTTCAGCATATCTTCAATCAGAAAGAACTCAACATGAGGCAGCGACGTTGGGTTGAGCTTTTAAACGACTACGACTGTGAAATTCGCTACCATCCTGGTAAGGCGAATGTCGTAGCTGATGCATTGAGTCGTAAGGAACGTACTAAGCTTCATTGTGTACGTGTTCAATCTGTCATTCAAGCTCGATCCGATATTCAAGCACGCATTTCTCAGGCTCAACAGTCTTGTGTTGCACAAGGTTTGATGGATAAGGAATTTCCTTATCACATAACGCCTGCTCTGGAACTGAAGGATAATGGATCATATTACTTCATGGACCGTTTGTGGGTCCCAAGCCAGGATGATCTTCGTACCTTGCTTATGGATGAAGCCCATAAGTCTCGCTATTCTATTCATCCGGGCTCAGATAAAATGTATAAGGATCTTCGTATTCACTATTGGTGGCCTGGTATGAAGAAAGACATTGCCTTATACGTATCCAAATGCCTTACTTGTCTTAAGGTTAAGGCTGAACATCAACGTCCTTCTGGTTTATTGGAGCAACCAGAGATCCCAGTTTGGAAATGGGAAAACATTACTATGGATCTTGTTACCAAACTCCCACGCACAAAGAAAGGTCATGATGCCATATGGGTAGTCGTTGATCGTCTTACAAAGTCAGCGCATTTCTTGCCAATCCGCGAGGATTTTCCTACTGACAGACTTGCTCAAATCTATGTAGATGAAATTGTAGCTCGACATGGTGTTCCGTTGAACATCATTTCTGACAGAGATGCTCGTTTCACTTCTCATTTTTGGAGAACCATGCAGTCTGCTATGGGGACCCAACTTAATCTGAGCACAGCTTATCATCCGCAAACGGATGGTCAATCTGAGAGAACAATCCAGACGCTGGAGGATATGCTAAGAGCTTGTGTGATCGATTTTGGTGGTAGCTGGGATTCACATCTTAAATTGATTGAATTCTCCTACAACAACAGTTATCACACTAGCATCAAAATGGCTCCTTTCGAAGCTCTCTATGGTCGAAAATGTCGTTCACCAGTCTGCTGGAATGAGATTGGCGAGGCTCAACTTACTGGACCTGCCCTCATTTTAGAGACAACTGACAAGATCAAGAAAGTTCGTGATAACCTTCAGGCAGCTAGAAGCTGTCAGAAGATTTACGCGGACCCAAAACGCAAAGCCTTTGAATTTCAAGTCGGTGATCGTGTATTACTTAAGGTCTCACCTTGGAAAGGTGTGATCAGATTTGGAAAGAAAGGAAAACTTGCACCTAGATACGTTGGACCATTCAAGATCGTCGAAAGAATCAGAAAGGTAGCCTACAGACTTGAGTTACCTCCTGAACTAGGAAATGTTCATCCAACTTTTCACGTGTCCAATCTCAAGAAGTGTACAGCTGATGAGAACTTCTCCATACCGCTTGACGAAATTCGTGTTGGCAAAACACTGAAATTTGTTGAGAGACCAGTGGAAATCATGGAACGTGAAGTCAAGTGGCTTAAACGCAAGCGCATTCCTTTGGTCAAAGTTCGCTGGGAAGCTAAACGTGGACCTGAGTTTACTTGGGAACGCGAAGATCAAATGAAGGCGAAATATCCACATCTTTTTCCACAAGTTTCCTCTAAATAAATTTCGGGACGAAATTTCCACAAGTAGGGGAGACTGTAACAACTGTGCTTGTAATCACTATGAACAGTTCCGTTATCAATAAAACAATGTTATTTGATCACAATGGTTGTTTTGTTATGTTATACATTTTTCATGTTTTGACTTTTATGTAATTTCAAACTCTACATCGCTTTCTGGAGAGTTATACGCAAACTAGTGCGTAAACGTACTCAGTTTAATGCGAGAAATACTCCGGAACATCAACATATACTCAACATACCTTAGATAACCTTTACATAACTTAGAAATAAGTTTTGAAGGCTTTGGTATGGCAAAAACAAGTTAATTCGCTTACAGGGACTAAATATGACAAACTGCGAAAGTATGTCAATTTGAACTGTAACGAACATTCCGGAACATGACCATAAGTTAAACACACCTTAAATATCCTTTACATAGCTTAGAAATAGGCTTTGAGGGGTTTAGTGTGCTAAAATAAACTTTTGGGACATTCAGGGACTAAAAGTGTCAAAAAGTGCACAAGTTTGCATTTTCGCGCATAACTTACGTTCTGAATACATCTGGACATCCAAAAATTTATGTAAGCATGACTACATTATATTTTAGTGTTCGCCTTAAGAAAAATCCATTCGTTTCGCCATTTGGATCGTTTTTCGCGCTTATGCGCATTCCGTCGTAATTAAGCGAACATCGCGTTCGTACGGCCAAACGAACCGACATCCGAGATATTTTTGAACATGTTTTGAGTTCCCTATACTTTAAATTCATTTTAGAGCCTTGAAATGAGGTTAACGGGGTTCAAACGCATCGAAAATCGCTTAAAAGGGCTGCAGGGACTAAACCTGTCACTTTTGAAACAATTCTGAATCAGATAGGCACTAGCGTAGCGCGAGCCCTAAGGCTCTACCCGTAGCGCTACGCGAGTGACTGATCTGACCAGATTCAATGTCTTTTTAGCAAGTTGCAGCTGATCGATTCGTGTCCACACATTTTAAACGGGTCTAGTCAGCAGATAAGAACAAGTTTCTAGCCACCACAACTTTGTGACAAGTGTTCGGCTCGGATCGTGGCACGATATTCAAGAAACGATCCTAACGGCTCTACCTTTTCTATAAATACCCATCCACCCACAACCCCAAAACCCACAAATCTGATTAAGAAAGCTCTAAGTTGGAACCTTCGTTTCATACCTGAGCTATTTTGATCTGGGTTAGCATTCGGGGACCCTTCGTAAGTATTCTTTCGTTCTTTTCCTTATTTTTACTGCTTTTCGAGTCAGAAAGTCAAACTTTGTTTGACTTTCAGCGTTGACCAGTAATGGTCAATGCGAAGTTCGGTTGAACTTCGCAACGTGATTGTAATCACGATGGTCATAGTCCCTTGGGACTATGCCTACTGATTACCACGTTGTCTAGGGTCGTAGGGTAGGCGATCTAATAAATCGCCTATACCTTCGAACCTGACCCAGTTTGGTCGATCATTAGGATCCGACCAAATACATTAGGTGACCATAGTGTAGGGAATAACCTTCCGAGGTTATACCCTATGGTCACATCGTTTAAGTAGTTGTATGATAGGTTGTTTATATGCCTTAGGTAAATTACCAGAATACCCTTTTCAAGCATAATTGGTAATTTAGCATATGTAACCTAAACTTTTGTCACGTAACTGATTATGTAACATGTTTAGGCATATAATACCTGTCATAGGACTAGTTAGGCGGTCCAAACGCGTTTCACGCGCACGACGCGTTAAAGTAGCATAAGCTTCCTAAACATGTCGTAATGGGTCGTAAACAATTATGTTAAGTTTCATTTAGTATGTAGGCTTTGTTAAACCAAATGACACGAGTCTCTACACTCGTTTGGTTTACGAAACCTCATTCTATCCAATCTTCCGATTTAGGTCCGGTTTATTAACATAGTTACCTATATTAGGTGTCGTTTGATTCCGAGATCTATAGCATTACTTGGTGGTTATCTTTTGACAACTGAGCAAATCTCAAGTGAGTACATAGACCCCTCTTTTACTGTTTTCCAAACTGTTTTGGGGTGGAACACATGTGCCTACTTGTTACTTTCATGCTTTCCTGTTTTCACATCATATACATGCTATGTTCGTTAGTACATTATAGTACATGATTTCATATCATCTTATGCTAGGTGTGCCCATTGTGTGCATTACTTAGTACATTGTTTTACATTACATTTCATGCTAGGTGTGCCCATTGTGTGCATTACTTAGTACATTGTTTTACATGACATTTCATGCTAGGTGTGCCCATTGTGTGCATTACTTAGTACATTGTTTTACATGACATTTCATGCTAGGTATGCCCATTGTGTGCATTACTTAGTACATCGTTTTACATGACATTTCACGCTATGTATGTTCATTTGATTACATACTTAGTGCATTGTTTTCACATGCTTACATTTTGGTATGACATTTGGTTTGTTTACATGGGACAATACATTCATTAACATTAGCTACGCCGTTCGTTAGTAGGTAGTGGTACCATAGGAATTGACAACTCCCGTTCCGGATATCCCAGGGTAAGGGGACAGAAAGGAATGACCGAATTCGTTGACATTAAGACAGATAGACCTTTAATTTGTTTAAAGGGTTTATCACCACAGTCGCCAGGCTTGGATGTATGCATATTCACAATACCACATAAATGTTCATATTAAATAGTTGCATGCATTTACACAAAACATAGCTTTGATTTAAACCAAGTTTTACTTCAATACTTTGTTTTTGTGCATATGGTTTAGTTGAGACATTTCACTTGCCATACATGACATTTTGACATAGACATTTGACATGGATATTTGACATAGACATTTGACATGGATATTTGACATAGACATTTGACATGGATATTTGACATAGACATTTGACATGGATATTTGACATAGATATTTTGACATGATTTACATTTGACACAAACACTTTTGACATTGGTTTTACATACTACATGATTTACATCTTGACATGAATACTTTGACATATTATTTAATACATTTGACAATTGGTTTAAACATAGACTTCTTACATTGGTTGGTTTGGTTTGATTAAGTGATTAAGTTAACGATGCGTGTGTAATATGATACAAGCATGGTGGATACGCCGCTGGTACTTCCTATATATAAGTGTTTGTATGGTATTACATGGCGTAACGTTATTTGAATCATTTCAGTTTGAGACATAGAACATTTTATACAAATAACATACTTTTCACAAGACATTGATTTACAAACAACTTATCTTATACAAACACATTTTTACATGGTTATTTATTTAACCTGACATTTACTTATACATATCATCTGATCTTATTGTTTTCAAATGATTTACAAGTCAAAGCAAATAACAAGGTTCATGACTAAACATTTTCTCAAATACAAGTCATGAATCTTATTTTCACAAACCTATGTATCTCACAGGCATTTTTATGCTGACGTACCTATTTTCACATGTGTTTTCAGGTGCTTTTCCATAGGATGTTGATCATGATACTAGGGCGGACCTGTGCCTTAGAAACTTTAAAAGAAGATAGACTATGTTTAATTATGTTCTGAACTCTTTAATTACCTGTTTGAAACAATGAAACACCCTTGTTTAATAAATAAATAAAACTTTGTATGCCATGGTTATGAGACAGTTAATTCTGTCGCAACACGCCCCGATGTTTCCGCCGCGATCTGTTGTTTTACGCGGTCGGGGTGTGACAACCACCGCCCCAACCCTTCGAAAACCACGAGCATCACCACCCCAACCTATAGATCTGAACCCATTGTAGATATTTGTAACAACCCGACTTTTAAAAGTCAAAGTACAAGTCAAAGTCAAAGGAAGAAAAGATCGCTAATTCGATCTGTCATTCCTTGCTTAATTAATATTTGTAATCTTTTGACTTGTTAAATCGATACTTTAGTTTATGTTACTTTAGTTGTATTATGTGGAGTAAATGCAATAAATCACAGTTAATCGCTAATATACTTAACGCTAAGCTCATCGCAATCGCATCGCAACTCGAGTCGCAAGTTCTAGATATTGTTTTACGTGTGTGTGTGCTATTATGTGTTACTTGTGCATGTTTGATTTTGCTAAAGGTGTTAATCGCAAACGCAATCGCAACTCTATCGCAATGCAATCACATCGCGAACTGGAAATGCAAGGTTATTTATGTTGTTGTATGTTAGTTATGTTATTTGTGTAACTATTATTTAAATCTATCGCACCACTTAATCGACACTCGCTTAAACGCATCGCAACGCTCAATGCACGAAACAAAAGTCGGAAACCAACTCACACAAACCATCCAATCGAAGGACCATTCGATTGAATGGTCATCCGTCCAGAGGAGCATCTGATCGGATGGCCATTCGACCGGAATGCCCTCCGATCGAACCACTCACACCGCCTCACTCTCCTCTTCACCTATAAATACCCACCTGTCACATCACTGTTCATGATGTAACAGCTCTCCTCCGACCCTTCGCTTTCTCAGCCACATTTCTCTCGATTCCTCGCGATTCTTGTAAGTTTTCTCCTCAAATCTTGTACTTCTTTGATCCTTATACACTTTCCCATCAATTTCACCATCAAATCTCACCATTTCACCATGAAATCTACTGATTTGGGCTGTTCAAGGGTGATGTCATCATGGAGTTCTCATGAACATTGAAGGGTGACATCATCTCATCAAGAACAACTCAGATCTGAAGGATTTCTACAATGTTTAAACACTGATTTCACCTAAATCTAAGCTTAACCGAAGTGTTTCAAATTTTTCTTCAACATTCTCAACTTTTCACATAAAATCGATAGAATCTGAGCTCGTTCGGGCCTTCTACTCGATTCTCTAGTGAAGTGCCAGTCTGAGAACGGGTTACTATCGAAGAGATGACTGACTTAACGGGTTGAACATGAAGTCCGTCAAGAACAGTTACTGATCGGACTGGGTGATTCCCATCTGATCGGATAACATTGGACTTGATGGGATTTCGTTGTTTAACACGTTGTCATACCATCTCAGTTCAATCGCAACATTTTCCAAACTTAACAAATTTTACAAATTTCCAAACGAGTAAGTCGCTGAACGGATTCCCGTCCGATCGGATTGCCATCCGATCGAATGACAATCCGAACGGATAACATATGATCTTCAATACTTAGAACATTTTACAAAACTTTCAAAATTTATTAGTTCCCAACGAATAGTCATCCGATCGGATGACCATCCGATCGAATGACTATTTACCATCCGTCCGGATGGCCGTTCCACCGGACGACCTGAAAGGTAGAGATACTTCTCAAATTTAAAATGCTAAAACAAAAACTTCAAAGTCACATCATACACAAAAACATCTATACAAACGAATGACTATCCGACCGAATGGTCATCCGTCTGGATGACCATCCGTCCGGATTGTCATCCGATCGGATCACTATCCGTCGCCTATTCCACCGACACGCTATTTCACGCACTGTTCATCGCTTATGCTATCATTCTGTAATTAGGCTAACTCTCCAGCGCTCCCTTCAATCCAAGCTTGTGTTTATTCATTTAAAAATGAACTGTGAGTATACTCGAACCCTTTTTGCTTTACGCACTTTTAGGTGTTACATACTTTACCTATTTCAAATAATAATCAACACACAACGCAAACACTTTTATTCGCTAAGCGTTACTGCATGTTATACGTGTTATTCGATGAATGCTTGTATGTTATGTTTACACAGTGATTGTTGCCTGACACCTTAGCAACGATAGTACTATAGTTTGGACTCAGCACATGTCGTGGACGGGGGTTGTTAAGGGTTTTACATCACATATCACAGTGGTGATATGTGTTGCGCATTCTACAACTCGTAGTCATGTCTGTGCATATTTCATTGTCGATAACTTCCTAGCTTCACTTTTTAGCATGTTACATGTTGGTTATGCGTAAATCGCTTTCGCTATTTACTATACTGTTAAACTTGTATGCTCACCTTTACACTATGTGTATTGACCTATTTTAACGTATGTGACAGGTGTTTAAGATGCTAGGATTGCTGCTATGGAATCAAGTTAGGAGGTCTAGAAATGTCACATTAAATTCTGAGTTGTCGAAACAATTTATTTGTCTTTGAGATACTGTGTCTGTAATAATTATTTTGCTGGATATGTTATGGTATGGGACGTAACTTTAAAATATTTGGTAATATTAGTTGTTATGGAATTCTCCTGGACAATCTGTTTCGCTCAGTGCCGTGCCCCGATGTTTCCGCCATCGGTTGGGGTGTGACAGATTGGTATCAGATCCATAACTATAGGGAATTAGACAAGACTCGACCTAGTCCGGGTCAATGTCTTAGAAACGACCTAGTCTATAGTTAAGTACCAATAGACCGCCTTGGGCGAACCCGGTAGGGATTCTGCACGAGCCTATTTCTACTATTCTCTCGACTCACAATTATACTACACGCTAACGTCCTTTCCTAAGGACGAACGCTACCACTTTGCCTTTCCTAAGGCTAGTAACACGCACTATTTTTCAAAAATGAACGAGTGATTAGATCAAGACTTGGTGTGAAAACCGCAAACTCTCGAATGGATCGCTTGTTCGACGCACACATTTTTACTATAAACACGAGAGTTTGCGTTGAATCAGGAGTGAAATCCAAACTTCGACACAAATCTCCCTCTCTATCCCGTGATTTTATCACGCAAACTGGAATGCAGGCGTTAAGTTAGGGGTGAAACCCGAACCTAGATGATTTATTTCGCTCTCTATTTTGGTTTTACAAAACTCTCACCTAAGTCTCGATGGATTCCAACGACTCAATTCACGTAATGACCGAAAGGATGCATGCCATTCACCGTAGGCCGGTGAGCACAGTCTATTAGGCCAAAACGAGTACCCGAAGTCCTTGAGAATAGTTGAATCACTTTGGATAGTCGATGTCTCACGCTCAGACGCTCCACTCGCCAATTTTATGTGTTTCGATTCTGAGATCGCAGCCGCTGACTCTGTAATTTATCGCTTTTATGTGGGATTTTATGTGTTTTATGTGATTTTACATATTCATGTGTATCGATTTTGGTGATTTATACGCTTTTCGCTTTGATCAACACGCACAACTCGCACTGCACATATATCTCAAAACGTTAACAAATCGCATGCTATGCTACTCGCTGTGTACTCGCTACTCGCACCCGCTACTCTCGAACGCGCTCGCAAACTTGAATGATAGATGAATACGTGCAATGTATTTAAGTGAATACGTGCAAAATATAGTGTAAAGCGTGATTGTTTCGGGCTATGTGCTTATGTGCTTACGTGCTTATGTGCTTACGTGCCTATGTGGATTATGTGCCTACGTGATTATGTGACTATGTGTTACGTGCCGATGTGTTCCTGAGCTTTATTTAGTAGTAGTGTGCTGTGAGGTGAGATTCAATTGTATAGTGTTTGAATCCTATGGCGATGTCTGTTGCAGACAATGTCGTCATTCGCTTCGCATACTTCCCCCGCTGCACGCAGAAATCACGCTGACAAGCGTATCGCTTCTCTAGTCGCAAAGCAGATGGATAAGGTCATTCCGCAAATTGTCAGCGAGCTTAATGAAAATGCTAGCAAGTCCTCTGAGGAATCAAAGACCGACTCTCCAAAGGGTAATTTCAGCTTCAAGCAGTTTAAGGCCTGTGGCCCAAAAGTCTTCACAGGCGAAGATGGACCAAGCGCTATGTTTCAATGGTTCGACTCAATCGAAGTCACGCTACGCCAGAGCGGATGTCCCGATCACCTACGTACTGTCAACGCAACTGGTGTTTTCCAGTCCAGGGCTCTGGATTGGTGGACAGTCGAAAGGAATAGGCGTGGGAACGACGCAGCCTATGGGCTTACTTGGGATGAGTTGAAGGAACTCATGATCAAGTAATTCTGCCCACCCCATGAGCTCCAAAAGCTGGAGAACGAATTTTGGAACATCAAGCAGGATGGTGGCGATAACGCCGATCTGAGAGCTCGTTTTAAGTAGCTAAGTATCATTTGTCCAAGTCAGGTGGCAACACCTGATATGACGATCAAGAAATACATCCGTGCTTTACTGGATTGTGTTGCTGACTTCGTGCAAGCCGCGAAGACAACAACCATCGAAGATACGTACTTACTCACTGTCGATATTAATGACAAGCGAGTGTTGGCTGGTTACTTCAAGAATACCACCAAGAGTCTCCATCAAGCTACCGCTTCTCCCACCGCTGAAACCGCCGCACCGCAAGCTTCCAAGTCTTCTCGCCGCAAACGCAAGAACAACAACAGCAACAAGAACTGCGCAGTAACCACCGCTCCACTCCAAGCTGTCCCTGCTCAACCGCAACCCGAGAACCGCCAAGTAGCGGCACCAGTGACCAATGCACCGCCAGCTAAGCGTGCATATTCTGGTCCACACCCGCCCTGCCCTACTTGTACCTATCATCATCCTGTTGGGATTGCATGTCGGTTTTGTGTTCACTGCAACCTGTATGGCCACTTTACTACCAACTGCCGTACTGGTCCCCACCAAGCTCAAGCTCAAGTTCAAGCTCCTGCACTGCCAGCTCCTCTTCCTGCTCCCCAGGGCCAACAAGCAGCTCATGCCCCCGCTACTCATGCAAGAGCATGCTTTGCATGTAGTGATCCCAACCACTTTGCAAATGTCTGCCCAAACAGAGTGGTGGAGCAAGAGTCGCAGCAGCAGCCACCAGATCAACAATATCAACAGCAGCAGCCTCAGCAGCAGCAGCCAGCAGCCCGCAGACGTGCTTTCAACATCAACGCCCGCCAGGCGCAAGCAGACAACAACGTGATTAATGGTACGTTCCTCGTCAACGGTATATATGTTTCATGTTTATTTGATACTGGAGCCGATAACTGTTTTGTATCGTTAGAATTCGAAAAGCTCCTAAACCGCAAACGCACTAATCTCCCTTCGACGTTTGACGTAGAAGCTGCCACTGGAAGAACCGTCACTGTTCGTTCTGTTCTTTGTGATTGTACGCTTGAACTCAACAATCACGTCTTCCCTATCGACCTTATTCCGATGCAGCTTGGTAGTTTTGACATCATAGTAGGCATGGATTTTCTTCGTGAAAATCGTGCTGAAGTCATTTGTTTTGATAAAATGATTCATTTCTCGCTCGCTAATGGCGATCAACTCTGTGTCTATGGCAAAGTCGCATCAAAGAATCTCAAACTCATGTCGTGTATCCAAGCGAGCAAGTATCTCCGCAAGGAATAGAATGCTTTCTTGGCACACATCGTAGTAGCAGAGGAAAAGGAAAAGAAGACAATGGATAAGGTGCCTGTGGTTCGTGATTTTCCTAACGTCTTTCCTGATGATTTACCTGGTTTACCCCGAGTCGTGATATTGATTTCCGTATTGACCTCATTACTGAAGCGAATCCTGTTGCTAAAGCCCCCTATCGCCTCGCTCCGTCTGAAATGCGCGAACTCTCGAGTCAACTCTAGGAATTGCTTGACAAAGGCTTTATTTGCCCTAGCACCTCTCCTTGGGGCGCACCCGTCCTTTTCGTCAAAAAGAAGGACGGATCATTCCGGATGTGCATCGATTATAGGGAATTGAATAAGCTGACTATCAAGAATCGCTATCCCCTGCACTACATCAATGATTTGTTTTATCAATTAGAAGGTGCAACATGCTTCTCGAAGATCGATTTACGATCAGGCTATCACCAGTTACGAATCCAGGTGGAAGATATACCCAAAACCGCTTTCCGAACCCGATACGGCCATTATGAATTCGTCGTAATGCCCTTTGGTTTAACCAATGCACCCGCGGTTTTCATGGATTTGATGAATCGCGTGTGTAAACCATTTCTTGACTGCTTCGTCATCGTGTTTCTCGATGATATCCTGATCTATTCGAAGTCGAAAGCCGAACACGCGCATCATCTACGTTTGGTTCTCGAATTACTCCAAGAGAATCGACTCTATGCCAAGTTCTCCAAGTGCGAATTTTGACTAGAGGAGGTTCAATTCCTCGGTCACATCGTCAATAGTCAAGGTATATACGTCATCCTCGCAAAGATCAAAGCTAATAAGAGTTGGGTTACACCAAAATCACCATCCGAAGTTCATTCGTTCCTCGGATTGGTGGGCTATTACCGTCGATTCATCGCTGGCTTTTCAAAAATCGATGTTCCACTTACTTCTTTTGTGACACCCGTGTCACTGCGACCATCAAACAAATGCCAAACCAATGAAATATTGTATTTCATACTTGGGATTTGTAAAAATATGTGTATCGATTGCACATATCAACTCTTGTTTCGATTTCAAGCTCTAAATCGCTTTCTGGAAGGTTATACACGCACTGATGCGTAAATATAACCAGTTTAATGCAACGAACACTCCGGAATAGTGAAATAGGCTTAACATACCTTAAATAACCTTTACATAACTTAGATATAAGTTTTGGAAGGTTTGGTGTGGTGAAATCAAAGTTTAATCGCTTACAGGGACTAAAGTTGACAAACTGCGAAAGTATGCCAATTTGAACTGTAACAGACATTCCGGAACATGACCATAAGTTAAACATACCATAAATATCCTTTACATAGCTTAGAAATAGGCTTTGAGGGGTTCGGTGTGCTAAAATAAACTTTTGGGTCATTCAGGGACTAAAAGTGTCAAAAAGTGCACAAGTTTGCATTTTCGCGCATAACTTACGTTCTGAATACATCTGGACATCCAAAAATTTATGTAAGCACTAAAATATTTTATTTTAGTGTTCGCCATAAGAAAAATCCATTCGTCGCGTCATTTGGTTCGTTTTTCGCATTCGGGACCAGATTCGATGTATTAGCCGTTGTTTAATTCACAACCACACATTCTAACAATGCTTAGTCAGCGGATAAGGATGGAATTTAAACACCTAAACACCATGACTTTGCAACACATGTATGGATGGAATTTAAACACCTAAACACCATGACATTTCAACACATGTATGGATGGAATTTAAACACCTAAACACCATGACATTTCAACACATGTATGGATGGAATTTAAACACCTAAACACCATGACATTTCAACACATGTATGGATGGAATTTAAACACCTAAACACCATGACATTTCAACACATGTATGGATGGAATTTAAACACCTAAACACCATGACATTTCAACACATGTATGGATGGGATTAAGGCACGTTTTCCATGAAACGATCTTAACGGTTCGGGTATTCCTATAAATACCCCATGCCTTTCATTGTTTTAAAGCACTAGAATTCTGATTTGAGAGCTCTAAGTTGAAACCATTGTTTCATACCTGAGTTCTTGGATCGGGATTAGCATTCGGGGACCCTTCGTAAGTCTTCTTTCGTTCTTTTCCTTATTTTATTGCTTTTCGAGTCCGAAAGTCAAACTTTGTTTGACTTTCAGCGTTGACCAGTAATGGTCAATGCGAAGTTCTTTTGAACTTCGCAACGTGAGTGTAATCACGTTGGTCATAGTCCCTTGGGACTATGCCCACTGATTACCACGTTGTCTAGGGTCGTAGGGTAAGCGATCTGATAAATCGCTTATACCTCGAACCCGACCCAGTTTGGTCGATCATTAGGATCCGAGCAAACACATTAGGTGACCATAGTAGGTAGGGAATAACCTTCCGAGGTTATACCCTATGGTCGCATCGTTTAAGTAGTTGTATGATAGGTAGTTTATATGCCTTAGGTAAATTACCAGAATACCCTTTTCATGTATAATTGGTAATTAAGCATATGTAACCTAAACCTTTGTCACATAACTGATTATGTAATATGTTCAGGCATATAACACTTGTCATAGGGCTATTTAGGCGGTCCGAACGCGTTTCACGCGAACGACGCGTTAAAGTAGCATAAGCTACCTAAACGGGTCGTAATAGGTCGTAGACACTTAGGTTAAGTTTCATTTAGTATGTAGGCTTTGATTAACCATATCACATGAGTTCCTACACTCATTTGGTTTACAAACCCTCATGCTACCCAGTCTTCCGATTTAGGTCCGGTTTATTAATGTAGTTACCTATATTAGGTGCCGTTTGATATTCCGCGATCTCTAGCTTTGCTTGGTGGTTATCCTAGGACTTCTGAGCAATCTCAAGTGAGTACATAGACCCCTCTTTTACTGTTTTCCAAACATTTTGGGGTGGAACACATGTGCCTACTTGTTACTTTCATGCTTTCCTGTTTTCACATCATATACTGTTATGTTCGTTAGTACATTATAGTACATGATTTCATTACATTTCATGCTATGTATTGCCATTGTGTGCATTACTTAGTACATCGTTTTACATGACATTTTAACATAGACATTTGACATAGACATTTCGACATAGACATTTTAACATGATTGACATTTGATCATGTATTTCCCACAAAACATAACTTTGATTTAAACCAAGTTTTACTTCAATACTTTGTTTTTGTGCATATGGTTTAGTTGAGACATTTCACTTGCCATACATGGATATTTGACATGGATATTTGACATAGACATTTGACATGGATATTTGACATAGACATTTTGACATGATTTACATCTTGACATGAATACTTTGACATATTATTCAATACATTTGACAATTGATTTAAACATAGACATTTTACATTGTTTGGTTTGGTTTGATTAAGTGATTAAGTAACGATGTGTGTGTAATATGATACAAGCATGGTGGATACGCCGCTGGTACTTCCTATATATAAGTGTTTGTATGGTATTACATATCGTAGCGTTATTTGAATCATTTCAGTTTGATACATATAACATTTTATACAAATAACATACTTTTCACAAGACATTGTTTTACAAACAACTTATCTTATACAAACACATTTTTACATGGTTATTCATTTAACCATACATTATTCACTTATTTATACATATCATCTGAACTCATTGTTTTTCAAATGACTTACAAGACAAAGCAAATAACAAGGTTCATGACTAAACATTTTCTCAAACATAAGTCATGAATCCTATTTTCACAAAACCTATGTATCTCACAGGCATTTTTATGCTGACGTACCTATTTTCACATGTGTTTTTTTAGGAGCTGTTGCATAAGATGATCAAGATACACATAGGCAGACTTGGGCTTTAGTGACAATAAAAGATGCAAGACTAGTTAATTATGTTGTATTTCCTTGTTAGTTATGACATTGTAACACTTTTAATCAATAAAACGAAACTTCAATTGCCATGGATTTGAAACAATTAATTCTGTTACAACACTCCCCGACATTTCCGCCACGTTTTGTATGTTCCACGTGGTCGGGGTGTGACAGAAAAGATGGTATCAGAGCCAATGGTTATAGGGAATTAGGTTATTAGTAATGCTTTGACCTAGTCTATAACCTTCTTAGGACCCTAACGCGAGTTTACTTGCGTTTAGTCATAAAACAATACCGTCACCTATCCTTAGGCGACTACCACAACAAGAACATAAATTTCAAAACCGCTTTGAAAATTAATCATCTGTTCTAGGATGATTGATTACTAGGTTTTGAACCCTCTATTGTAAGGTTTTGAACCCTCTGTTATATGGTTTTGAACCTCTTTGAATTTTCAAATTCTCGTCAAGGTTTTGGGTTTTTAATAATGTGAACACGTGCAAACTGGAAGGGTGAATGCCTGTATTCTGGGTTTTCTGTCTAGGCAAGCACTTCGTATACATCTCAACCAGACGCGAGACCAGTTGTGCTTACCTGGGAATTCTTGAGATGAGTGTTCACTTATAGGCGAGCATGTCTTCGCGATACATTATATTGACCCATTTATTTTGATTAGTCACTGTCTCATTTGTTTGCCTTTGGTAACAAACAAATGGTCACAATCTTCATGCGTTATCATTTTCTCTCGACTATCTTTCCCTTGTTTCCTCCCATGTCTTCTATTTCCTTCATGGTGCCTCTTCATCGCAACAACAATGTCCGAACCAGGTGCAGCAATTACCCAGCGAATAGGCGTCGTACTCCAGAGGACCGTTGACTTAGCTATCACCATGACTCGCCTCAGGGATGAAGCCGTAAGGGAACTGCTCCTTGGTGCAATCAATGCAACTGTCATCATCCAAACCAAATACCTTGTTTCAAATGTACCCACGGTGGACGATGGAGACATTTGGTTAACATGTGCCGCTTTGCAATCCAAAGCAAAGCTGTTACAAATCCTGCTGCTGCTCAACCTTCAAACTCTGCTTCATATGTTGCTTGGCATATCTGGCGCCTCAACCTCATGAACTTTCTACCTTGTGTATCGAATTAAGCACGCCTAGTGCAAGGTGTCGGAACACCTCTCGTTACACAAATTCCAAAATCCATGTAGGATCTTTCTATCCTCATAATTAGATCCTTGTGGATGGGTATCATTCATCGGAATCCTTAATTGAATTCCTTGTATGATTCAATACGTACATCACAATTCAATAAGGACAAAGCCGAATTTCTTTTAAGATTATCCTATCTTCATAGATAGATTCTTGAAATGATTAAAGTGCCAAATGAAATCCACGAATTGGATTCCTGGTGTGCTTTAAGTATCCGCGTCCAAAGATAACAAATTAATAAACAAATTAAACAACTATGTGATTATGTGTTTATGTGTTCCCTTTTATGTTTTTGTGTGATCCAAATTCTTGTCATTCAAATTCTCGTAGAATCTTCCATATCTTTGGGTGCTATACAAAATCCTCAACGGGCTTGTACGTAATAGTAAAGACCCTTGGATTATATTGTACCATTCCATAATTAGACCCTGAGAGGTCTAGGTAAACAGATTGATCCAAAAATCTGGTTAGGAAAATCATGTGATGATATAGCTGAAAGGACTCCTTGGTGGCCTAATTTAAAAGGATCCTTTGTTGATCTAATTAAAAGGACCCTAGGGTAGTGTAACACCTGTGTCATTTCAACCATCAAACAAATGCCAAACCAATGAAATAATGTATTTCATACTTTGGACTTGTATAAATATGTGTATCTTTTGCACATATCGACTCATGTTCGATTTCAAGCTCTAAATCGCTTTCTGGAAGGTTATACGCGCACTAATGCGTAAATATAACCAGTTTAATGCAACGAACACTCCGGAATAGTGAAATAGGCTTAACATACCTTAAATAACCTATACATAACTTAGATATAAGTTTTGGAAGGTTTGGTGTGGTGAAATCAAAGTTAAATCGCTTACAGGGACTAAAGTTGACAAACTACGAAAGTATGCCAATTTGAACTGTAACAGACCTTCCGGAACATGACCATAAGTTAAACATACCATAAATATCCTTTACATAGCTTAGAAATAGGCTTTGAGGGGTTCGGTGTGCTAAAATAAACTTTTGGGTCATTCAGGGACTAAAAGTGTCAAAAAGTGCACAAGTTTGCATTTTCGCGCATAACTTACGTTCTGAATACATCCGGACATCCAAAAATTTATGGAAACATGACTATATTTTATTTTAGTGTTCGCCTTAAGAAAAATCCATTCGTCGCGTCATTTGGATCGTTTTTCGCGCTTATGCGCATTCCGTCGTAATTAACCGAACAACGCAACCGTACGGTTAAACGAACCGACATCCGATATATTTTTGAGCATGTTTTAAGTTCCCTATACTTTAACTTCATTTTAGAGCTTTGAAATGGGGTTAACGGGCCTTAAACGTGTCAAAAATGGCCTAAATACAGTTCAGGGACCAAAACTGTAATTCTGCCAAAGTTCACCCATACGATGCGTATGGTATATATACCATACGATGCGTATGGGGTCTCCAGACCAGGTGCAATGTTTTAACAGCCTGTTTGCAGCTGTTTTAACCACAACCACATGTTTGCAACTTGCCTAATCTGTTGATAAACATCATTTTTAGCCACCATAAGGTTCCGACAAGTGTACGGGTTGGATTCATGGCACGTTTTCCAAGAAACGATCCTAACGGCTCTACTTTTCCTATAAATACCCACCCCCCTTTGGCTTAAAAACCCACAAATCTGATCATTGGGCTCTAAGTTGGAACCTTCGTTTCATACCTGAGCTATTTTGATATGGGTTAGCATTCGGGGACCCTTCGTAAGTATTCTTTCGTTCTTTTCCTTATTTTACTGCTTTTCGAGTCAGAAAGTCAAACTTTGTTTGACTTTCAGCATTGACCGGTAATGGTCAATGCGAAGTTCGTTTGAACTTCGCAATGTGAGTGTAATCACGTTGGTCATAGTCCCTTGGGACTATGCCCACTGATTACCACGTTGTCTAGGGTCGTAGGGTAAGCGATCTAATAAATCGCTTATACCTCGAACCCGACCCAGTTTGGTCGATCATTAGGATCCGACCAAATACATTAGGTGACCATAGTAGGTAGGGAATAACCTTCCGAGGTTATACCCTATGGTCACATCGTTTAAGTAGTTGTATGATAGGTAGTTTATATGCCTTAGGTAAATTACCAGAATACCCTTTTCATGTATAATTGGTAATTAAGCATATGTAACCTAAACCTTTGTCACATAACTGATTATGTAATATGTTTAGGCATATAACACTTGTCATAGGGCTAGTTAGGCGGTCCGAACGCGTTTCACGCGAACGACGCGTTAAAGTAGCATAAGCTACCTAAACGGGTCGTAATGGGTCGTAGACACTTAGGTTAAGTTTCATTTAGTATGTAGGCTTTGTTAAACCAAAAGACACGAGTCTCTACACTCGTTTGGTTTACAAACCCTAATGCTACCCAGTCTTCCGATCTAGGTCCGGTTAATTTACATAGTTACCTATATTAGGTGCCGTTTGATATCCGAGATCTCTAGCACTGCTTGGTGGTTATCTTTAGACAACTGAGCAATCTCAAGTGAGTACATAGACCCCTCTTTTACTGTTTTCCAAACTGTTTTGGGGTGGAACACATGTGCCTACTTGTTACTTTCATGCTTTCCTGTTTTGACATCATATACTTGCTATGTTCATTAGTACATTATAGTACATGATTTCATTACATTTCATGCTATGTATGCCCATTGTGTGCGTACTTAGTACATTGTTTTACATTACATTTTATGCTATGTATGCCCATTGTGTGCGTACTTAGTACATCGTTCTACATTACATTTCATGCTATGTATGCCCATTGTGTGCGTACTTAGTACATTGTTTTACGTTGCTTTTCTGTTTCATATGCTTATCCAGCATATGAACACATTATACTACATATTGAACCGTTGTAATCATTTGACTGTGATCCGTTGATATCTGTGAACCGTTTGTATCTGTGAACCGTGTGAACCGTATTTGACATAGACATTTCGGCATAGACATTTTAACATGATTGACATTTGATCATGCATTTCCCACAAAACATAACTTTGATTTAAACCAAGTTTTACTTCAATACTTTGTTTTTGTGCATATGGTTTAGTTGAGACATTTCACTTGCCATACATAACATTCTGACATAGACATTTGACATGGATATTTGACATAGACATTTTGATATGATTTACATCTTGACATGAACACTTTGACATATTACCCAATACATTTGACAATTGATTTAAACATAGACTTCTTACATTGGTTGGTTTGGTTTGATTAAGTGATTAAGTAACGATGCGTGTGTAATATGATACAAGCATGGTGGATACGCCGCTGGTACTTCCTATATATAAGTGTTTGTATGGTATTACATATCGTAGCGTTATTTGAATCATTTCAGTTTGATACATATGACATTTTATACAAATAACATACTTTTCACAAGACATTGTTTTACAAACAACCTATCTTATACAAATCCATTTTACTATGGTTATTCATTTAACCATACATTATTCATTTATTGTATACATATCATCTGAACTCATTGTTTTTCAAATGATTTACAAAACAAAGCAAATTACAAGGTTCATGACTAAACATTTTCTCAAACATAAGTCATGGAACCTATTTTCACAAAACCTATGTATCTCACAGGCATTTTTATGCTGACGTACCTATTTTCACATGTGTTTTTCAGGAGCTGTTGCATAAGATGATCAAGATACATATAGGCAGACTTGGGCTTTAGTGACAATAAAAGATGCAAGACTAGTTAATTATGTCGTATTTCTTTGTTTATTAAGACATCGTAACACTTTTAATTAATAAAACGAAACTTCAATTGCCATGGATTTGAAACAATTAATTCTGTTACAACACTCCCCGATGTTTCCGCCACGTTTCGTATGTTCTACGTGGTCGGGGTGTGACAGAAAAGATGGTATCAGAGCCAATGGTTATAGGGAATTAGGTTATTAGTAATGCTTTGACCTAGTCTATAACTTTCTTAGGACCCTAACGCGAGTTTACTTGCGTTTAGTCATAAAACAATACCGTCACCTATCCTTAGGCGACTACCACAACTAGAACATAAATTTCAAAACCACTTTGAAAACTAATCATCTGTTCTAGGATGATTGATTACAAGGTTTTGAACCATCTGTTATATGGTTTTGAACCCCTTTGAGTTTTCAAAAATCTCGTCAAGGTTTTGGGTTTTAAATAATGTGAACACGTGCAAACTGAAAGGGTGAATGCCTGTATTCTGGGTTTTCTGTTTAGGCAAGCACTTCGTATACATCTCATCAGACGCGAGACCAGTTGTGCTTACCTGGGAATTCTTGGGATGAGTGTTCACTTATAGGCGAGCATGTCTTCGCTATACATTATTTTTGACCTATTTACTTTAATCACCGAGGTCGTTTGTTGCTTTGTAGTAACAAACAAATGACCACCATCCTTGCATTCATCAGATTTGTTTCACCTCATTCGTTTCGTCTAACTCTCTCACTCGTTTCTTTTCATGTTTCCTCTTTTAGAATGCCTCCTCGACGCGAAAGCCAGATAGAGACTGCCGAATTGGCAGAAATCATTGCGCAGCAAATGGCTGCTCAATTCCCAAACCTCTTTGCTCAATGGAATCAAGCCAACAACAACAACAATGGTCCGTGCAACTTCAAGAGTTTTAACTCGGCGAAACCACTCAAGTTTAGTGGTTCTGAGGGAGCGACTGGGCTTCTTCAATGGTTCGAGAGCATTGAGAATACTTTCTGCCATGTGCAGTGTCCTGACAATCGCAAGGTCGAGTTTGCTTCGAGTGTGTTCCAGAAGAGAGCCCTTACGTGGTGGAATGGGGTTATGAGAGATCGTGGTGCAGAAGTTGCTCTAGCACAGACATGGGCCGAACTTAGGGCTCTCATGATGAAGGAGTTTTGTCCTCGTCACGAGATCAGGGCTTTGGAAAGGGAATTTGATGATCTTAAGCAAGACAGCGGTGAGCATCGAGCCTACACGGACCGTTATGAGGAGTTAAGCCTGTTATGCCCAAACATGGTCACACCTTTGGATAAGGCGATCGAAAAGTACATTGATGGCCTTCCCGACTCAATACAAGACATTTTGACTGGTAGCAACCCTACTACTGTTAGGCAGGCCATTGACTGAATCGCAGATCAGGAAACGTAAGCTTTTCCGAAAGGGTGACAAGAAACTGGTCGAGGAATCGAAACCAATCGAGGAATCAAAGACCATGGATGAACAGACTGGATCCTCTAAGAAGTCAAAGAAGCGAAAGGCTTCTCAGAACTTCGCCGTGGTCGCTCACAATGATCAAGCCGTCCCCAACCAACCAGCTCAACCCCCTGCCAGGAAACCCTACAAAGGAACTGCACCCATGTGCAACCAATGTGGCCTACATCATCATGCTGGTGTGAAGTGCCGCACATGCCAAGTTTGCGGACTTATAGGTCATACAGTGAGGGTTTGCCCAACAGCAGCAGCACCAAATCAGCTTAACAACAATCCTGCTCAAGCTCGTTTCCCACTGGGATCTTGCTACAACTGTGGCGAGATGGGCCATTTTAGTAGAAATTGCCCAAGACTTGCTGATGCAAATCCAGCGCAGGGATGAGTATCTGACCGACAGAAGATAACGCTGTTTAGAAAATAATCGAGCCTTGTGTATTATTTTCTTTTATCACAATCTATGAAACAGTTGTTGTTATTGTTGTTTATAAATAAATCTTTCATTTACATTTCAATATGTTTATGTGGTTGCATGTATAAACATATCCCCTACAATACCGACAATCAAGGAACCGCATTCCTTGAAGAACAGACTATTTCCAAATTTCTTCCCTTGTATAATCTCTTGCGTTTCCATGAAAATCCTAAGTACCCGTTTCTTCCAAGAGAAACGATGTACGAGGCGCCAAGTTAATGGCAATCAATAACAAGAAAATAACAATTAAACAATTATGTGGTTATGTGCTTATGTGTTATCCTTTATGTGTCATGTGATCCAATTTATGTTATTCAAATCCTCGTAAAATCTTACATATCTTTGTGCAAGAGATTCATAGTAGGATACCCAAAGGTACTACTTAAATCCTTAATGGACTTCTACGTTGTAGTTAAAGTCCCTTGGATTATAAGGTACTACCTCAAAATTTGACCCCTTTAGTGGTCTAGTTAAACAGATTGATCCAAAAATCTGGTTAGGGATATCATGTGATGATATAGCTGAAAGGACTCCTTAGTGGCCTAATTAAGAAGATCCTCTGTTGATCTAATTAAAAGGACCCTATGGTAGTCTAGTCACTCTCATCTCAGGTTTGATATCTTTCCCCACAACATTCCAAAACAAACTGTGCGGACTGTGCAAGGAATTACGTAATTATGGATGCATACATAATTATGGAATTTAGTGCACAGAAATCACAGCAAGATCTATCATGTATCAGGGGTTAACCCTATTCATTTCCAATTCTGATGAAGCATCCGTTGAGGAAAAATGAACTAGCTATTCATTTTTCACTTCTGAAGAATATCCGTTGAGGAAATGAATATCTGTTGTTTATCTTTTCATTTCCATTCTGAAGAATAACCGTTGAGGAAAATGAATTATCCATTTATTTTCGTTCTAAAGAATATCCGTTGAGGAAATGAATATCCGTTGTTTATCTTTTCATTTCCATTCTGAAGAATAACCGTTGAGGAAAATGAATTATCCATTCATTTTCGTTCTAAAGAATATCCGTTGAGGAAATGAATATCCGTTGTGTAATCCTTCATTTCCAACTCTGAGGAAGCAACCGTTGAAAATGACTCCGTTAGTTCATTTTCGTTTCTGAAGATTTATCCGTTGAGGAAATGAATATCCGTTGTGTAATCCTTCATTTCCAACTCTGAGGAAATAACCGTTGAAAATGACTCCGTTAGTTCATTTTCGTTTCTGAAGATTTATCCGTTGAGGAAATGAATATCCGTTGATTTTTCTTTCATTTCAAATTCTGAAGAACAAACCGTTGAGGAAAATGACCCCGTTTGTTCATTTTCGTTCTGAAGAATATCCGTTGAGAGAAATGAATATCCGTTGATTTTTCTTTCATTTCAAATTCTGAAGAACAAACCGTTGAGGAAAATGACCCCGTTTGTTCATTTTCGTTCTGAAGAATATCCGTTGAGAGAAATGTATATCCGCTTAGTTAATTCCTTTATTTTCCATTTCCGAAGAACCCGTTGAAGAAAATGACTCTGTTTGTTCATTTTCATTCTGAAGAATGTCCGTTAAGGAAATAACAGGATTATGCATCACATATCTCTGGTGGTTATCTGACACAAAGTCACAAATAGACTCCTACGAATTAATTTCGGGACGAAATTTCCTAAAGTAGGGGAGACTGTAACACCTGTGTCATTTCAACCATCAAACAAATGCCAAACCAATGAAATAATGTATTTCATACTTTGGACTTGTATAAATATGTGTATCTTTTGCACATATCGACTCATGTTCGATTTCAAGCTCTAAATCGCTTTCTGGAAGGTTATACGCGCACTAATGCGTAAATATAACCAGTTTAATGCAACGAACACTCCGGAATAGTGAAATAGGCTTAACATACCTTAAATAACCTATACATAACTTAGATATAAGTTTTGGAAGGTTTGGTGTGGTGAAATCAAAGTTAAATCGCTTACAGGGACTAAAGTTGACAAACTACGAAAGTATGCCAATTTGAACTGTAACAGACCTTCCGGAACATGACCATAAGTTAAACATACCATAAATATCCTTTACATAGCTTAGAAATAGGCTTTGAGGGGTTCGGTGTGCTAAAATAAACTTTTGGGTCATTCAGGGACTAAAAGTGTCAAAAAGTGCACAAGTTTGCATTTTCGCGCATAACTTACGTTCTGAATACATCCGGACATCCAAAAATTTATGGAAACATGACTATATTTTATTTTAGTGTTCGCCTTAAGAAAAATCCATTCGTCGCGTCATTTGGATCGTTTTTCGCGCTTATGCGCATTCCGTCGTAATTAACCGAACAACGCAACCGTACGGTTAAACGAACCGACATCCGATATATTTTTGAGCATGTTTTAAGTTCCCTATACTTTAACTTCATTTTAGAGCTTTGAAATGGGGTTAACGGGCCTTAAACGTGTCAAAAATGGCCTAAATACAGTTCAGGGACCAAAACTGTAATTCTGCCAAAGTTCACCCATACGATGCGTATGGTATATATACCATACGATGCGTATGGGGTCTCCAGACCAGGTGCAATGTTTTAACAGCCTGTTTGCAGCTGTTTTAACCACAACCACATGTTTGCAACTTGCCTAATCTGTTGATAAACATCATTTTTAGCCACCATAAGGTTCCGACAAGTGTACGGGTTGGATTCATGGCACGTTTTCCAAGAAACGATCCTAACGGCTCTACTTTTCCTATAAATACCCACCCCCCTTTGGCTTAAAAACCCACAAATCTGATCATTGGGCTCTAAGTTGGAACCTTCGTTTCATACCTGAGCTATTTTGATCTGGGTTAGCATTCGGGGACCCTTCGTAAGTATTCTTTCGTTCTTTTCCTTATTTTACTGCTTTTCGAGTCAGAAAGTCAAACTTTGTTTGACTTTCAGCATTGACCGGTAATGGTCAATGCGAAGTTCGTTTGAACTTCGCAATGTGAGTGTAATCACGTTGGTCATAGTCCCTTGGGACTATGCCCACTGATTACCACGTTGTCTAGGGTCGTAGGGTAAGCGATCTAATAAATCGCTTATACCTCGAACCCGACCCAGTTTGGTCGATCATTAGGATCCGACCAAATACATTAGGTGACCATAGTAGGTAGGGAATAACCTTCCGAGGTTATACCCTATGGTCACATCGTTTAAGTAGTTGTATGATAGGTAGTTTATATGCCTTAGGTAAATTACCAGAATACCCTTTTCATGTATAATTGGTAATTAAGCATATGTAACCTAAACCTTTGTCACATAACTGATTATGTAATATGTTTAGGCATATAACACTTGTCATAGGGCTAGTTAGGCGGTCCGAACGCGTTTCACGCGAACGACGCGTTAAAGTAGCATAAGCTACCTAAACGGGTCGTAATGGGTCGTAGACACTTAGGTTAAGTTTCATTTAGTATGTAGGCTTTGTTAAACCAAAAGACACGAGTCTCTACACTCGTTTGGTTTACAAACCCTAATGCTACCCAGTCTTCCGATCTAGGTCCGGTTAATTTACATAGTTACCTATATTAGGTGCCGTTTGATATCCGAGATCTCTAGCACTGCTTGGTGGTTATCTTTAGACAACTGAGCAATCTCAAGTGAGTACATAGACCCCTCTTTTACTGTTTTCCAAACTGTTTTGGGGTGGAACACATGTGCCTACTTGTTACTTTCATGCTTTCCTGTTTTGACATCATATACTTGCTATGTTCATTAGTACATTATAGTACATGATTTCATTACATTTCATGCTATGTATGCCCATTGTGTGCGTACTTAGTACATTGTTTTACATTTCATTTTATGTTATGTATGCCCATTGTGTGCGTACTTAGTACATCGTTCTACATTACATTTCATGCTATGTATGCCCATTGTGTGCGTACTTAGTACATTGTTTTACGTTGCTTTTCTGTTTCATATGCTTATCCAGCATATGAACACATTATACTACATATTGAACCGTTGTAATCATTTGACTGTGATCCGTTGATATCTGTGAACCGTTTGTATCTGTGAACCGTGTGAACCGTATTTGACATAGACATTTCGGCATAGACATTTTAACATGATTGACATTTGATCATGCATTTCCCACAAAACATAACTTTGATTTAAACCAAGTTTTACTTCAATACTTTGTTTTTGTGCATATGGTTTAGTTGAGACATTTCACTTGCCATACATAACATTCTGACATAGACATTTGACATGGATATTTGACATAGACATTTTGATATGATTTACATCTTGACATGAACACTTTGACATATTACCCAATACATTTGACAATTGATTTAAACATAGACTTCTTACATTGGTTGGTTTGGTTTGATTAAGTGATTAAGTAACGATGCGTGTGTAATATGATACAAGCATGGTGGATACGCCGCTGGTACTTCCTATATATAAGTGTTTGTATGGTATTACATATCGTAGCGTTATTTGAATCATTTCAGTTTGATACATATGACATTTTATACAAATAACATACTTTTCACAAGACATTGTTTTACAAACAACCTATCTTATACAAATCCATTTTACTATGGTTATTCATTTAACCATACATTATTCATTTATTGTATACATATCATCTGAACTCATTGTTTTTCAAATGATTTACAAAACAAAGCAAATTACAAGGTTCATGACTAAACATTTTCTCAAACATAAGTCATGGAACCTATTTTCACAAAACCTATGTATCTCACAGGCATTTTTATGCTGACGTACCTATTTTCACATGTGTTTTTCAGGAGCTGTTGCATAAGATGATCAAGATACATATAGGCAGACTTGGGCTTTAGTGACAATAAAAGATGCAAGACTAGTTAATTATGTCGTATTTCTTTGTTTATTAAGACATCGTAACACTTTTAATTAATAAAACGAAACTTCAATTGCCATGGATTTGAAACAATTAATTCTGTTACAACACTCCCCGATGTTTCCGCCACGTTTCGTATGTTCTACGTGGTCGGGGTGTGACAGGTAGTCTAGTCACACTCATCACAGGTTTGATTATCCTCCCCTTCACATTTCAGACAAATTGTGCGGACTATGCAAGGAATTGCGTAATTATGGATGCATACATAATTATGAAATTCAGTGCACAGAAACCACAGTGAATTTTGTCATGTGTCTAGAGTCTATTCCGTTCATTTTTGTTTCTGAAGATGTAAAATGACTATTCCGTTCATTTTTGTTTCTGAAGATGTAAAATGACTATTCCGTTCATTTTTGTTTCTGAAGATGTAAAATGACTATTCCGTTCATTTTTGTTCATTTTTGTTTCTGAAGATGTAAAATGACTATTCCGTTCATTTTTGTTTCTGAAGATGTAAAATGACTATTCCGTTCATTTTTGTTTCTGAAGATGTAAAATGACTATTCCGTTCATTTTTGTTTCTGAAGATGTAAAATGACTATTCCGTTCATTTTTGTTTCTGAAGATGTAAAATGACTATTCCGTTCATTTTTGTTTCTGAAGATGTAAAATGACTATTCTGTTCATTTTTGTTTCTGAAGATGTAAAATGACTATTCTGTTCATTTTTGTTTCTGAAGATGTAAAATGACTATTCTGTTCATTTTTGTTTCTGAAGAGGTTGTGTAAAATGACTATTCTGTTCATTTTTGTTTCTGAAGAGGTTGTGGAAAATGACTATTCTGTTCATTTTTGTTTCTAAAGAATGCCTGTTGAAAATAACTCGGTTCATTTTTCATTTCTGAAAAATGTTCGTTAAAGAGAAATTACATGATTACGTCTTGTTCATCTTTGATGGTTATTTAACACAAAGTCACAAATAGACTCCTACGAATTAATTTCGGGACGAAATTTCCTAAAGTAGGGGAGACTGTGACACCCGTGTCACTGCGACCATCAAACAAATGCCAAACCAATGAAATATTGTATTTCATACTTGGGATTTGTAAAAATATGTGTATCGATTGCACATATCAACTCTTGTTTCGATTTCAAGCTCTAAATCGCTTTCTGGAAGGTTATACACGCACTGATGCGTAAATATAACCAGTTTAATGCAACGAACACTCCGGAATAGTGAAATAGGCTTAACATACCTTAAATAACCTTTACATAACTTAGATATAAGTTTTGGAAGGTTTGGTGTGGTGAAATCAAAGTTTAATCGCTTACAGGGACTAAAGTTGACAAACTGCGAAAGTATGCCAATTTGAACTGTAACAGACATTCCGGAACATGACCATAAGTTAAACATACCATAAATATCCTTTACATAGCTTAGAAATAGGCTTTGAGGGGTTCGGTGTGCTAAAATAAACTTTTGGGTCATTCAGGGACTAAAAGTGTCAAAAAGTGCACAAGTTTGCATTTTCGCGCATAACTTACGTTCTGAATACATCTGGACATCCAAAAATTTATGTAAGCACTAAAATATTTTATTTTAGTGTTCGCCATAAGAAAAATCCATTCGTCGCGTCATTTGGTTCGTTTTTCGCATTCGGGACCAGATTCGATGTATTAGCCGTTGTTTAATTCACAACCACACATTCTAACAATGCTTAGTCAGCGGATAAGGATGGAATTTAAACACCTAAACACCATGACTTTGCAACACATGTATGGATGGAATTTAAACACCTAAACACCATGACATTTCAACACATGTATGGATGGAATTTAAACACCTAAACACCATGACATTTCAACACATGTATGGATGGAATTTAAACACCTAAACACCATGACATTTCAACACATGTATGGATGGAATTTAAACACCTAAACACCATGACATTTCAACACATGTACGGATGGGATTAAGGCACGTTTTCCATGAAACGATCTTAACGGTTCGGGTATTCCTATAAATACCCCATGCCTTTCATTGTTTTAAAGCACTAGAATTCTGATTTGAGAGCTCTAAGTTGAAACCATTGTTTCATACCTGAGTTCTTGGATCGGGATTAGCATTCGGGGACCCTTCGTAAGTCTTCTTTCGTTCTTTTCCTTATTTTATTGCTTTTCGAGTCCGAAAGTCAAACTTTGTTTGACTTTCAGCGTTGACCAGTAATGGTCAATGCGAAGTTCTTTTGAACTTCGCAACGTGAGTGTAATCACGTTGGTCATAGTCCCTTGGGACTATGCCCACTGATTACCACGTTGTCTAGGGTCGTAGGGTAAGCGATCTGATAAATCGCTTATACCTCGAACCCGACCCAGTTTGGTCGATCATTAGGATCCGAGCAAACACATTAGGTGACCATAGTAGGTAGGGAATAACCTTCCGAGGTTATACCCTATGGTCGCATCGTTTAAGTAGTTGTATGATAGGTAGTTTATATGCCTTAGGTAAATTACCAGAATACCCTTTTCATGTATAATTGGTAATTAAGCATATGTAACCTAAACCTTTGTCACATAACTGATTATGTAATATGTTCAGGCATATAACACTTGTCATAGGGCTAGTTAGGCGGTCCGAACGCGTTTCACGCGAACGACGCGTTAAAGTAGCATAAGCTACCTAAACGGGTCGTAATAGGTCGTAGACACTTAGGTTAAGTTTCATTTAGTATGTAGGCTTTGATTAACCATATCACATGAGTTCCTACACTCATTTGGTTTACAAACCCTCATGCTACCCAGTCTTCCGATTTAGGTCCGGTTTATTAATGTAGTTACCTATATTAGGTGCCGTTTGATATTCCGCGATCTCTAGCTTTGCTTGGTGGTTATCCTAGGACTTCTGAGCAATCTCAAGTGAGTACATAGACCCCTCTTTTACTGTTTTCCAAACATTTTGGGGTGGAACACATGTGCCTACTTGTTACTTTCATGCTTTCCTGTTTTCACATCATATACTGCTATGTTCGTTAGTACATTATAGTACATGATTTCATTACATTTCATGCTATGTATTGCCATTGTGTGCATTACTTAGTACATCGTTTTACATGACATTTTAACATAGACATTTGACATAGACATTTCGACATAGACATTTTAACATGATTGACATTTGATCATGTATTTCCCACAAAACATAACTTTGATTTAAACCAAGTTTTACTTCAATACTTTGTTTTTGTGCATATGGTTTAGTTGAGACATTTCACTTGCCATACATGGATATTTGACATGGATATTTGACATAGACATTTGACATGGATATTTGACATAGACATTTGACATGGATATTTGACATAGACATTTTGACATGATTTACATCTTGACATGAATACTTTGACATATTATTCAATACATTTGACAATTGATTTAAACATAGACATTTTACATTGTTTGGTTTGGTTTGATTAAGTGATTAAGTAACGATGTGTGTGTAATATGATACAAGCATGGTGGATACGCCGCTGGTACTTCCTATATATAAGTGTTTGTATGGTATTACATATCGTAGCGTTATTTGAATCATTTCAGTTTGATACATATAACATTTTATACAAATAACATACTTTTCACAAGACATTGTTTTACAAACAACTTATCTTATACAAACACATTTTTACATGGTTATTCATTTAACCATACATTATTCACTTATTTATACATATCATCTGAACTCATTGTTTTTCAAATGACTTACAAGACAAAGCAAATAACAAGGTTCATGACTAAACATTTTCTCAAACATAAGTCATGAATCCTATTTTCACAAAACCTATGTATCTCACAGGCATTTTTATGCTGACGTACCTATTTTCACATGTGTTTTTTCAGGAGCTGTTGCATAAGATGATCAAGATACACATAGGCAGACTTGGGCTTTAGTGACAATAAAAGATGCAAGACTAGTTAATTATGTTGTATTTCCTTGTTAGTTATGACATTGTAACACTTTTAATCAATAAAACGAAACTTCAATTGCCATGGATTTGAAACAATTAATTCTGTTACAACACTCCCCGACATTTCCGCCACGTTTTGTATGTTCCACGTGGTCGGGGTGTGACATCTTTGACGCATAAAGACAAGACTTTTGTTTGGGGAACTGAACAAGAGACTGCTTTTCAAACTCTAAAGAATATGCTCTGCAATGCTCCTATCCTCGCATTACCCGATGGAAACGATGACTTCGTTGTCTACTGCGATGCCTCGAACCTTGGTCTCGGTTGTGTTCTCATGCAACGGGACAAGGTCATTGCGTACGCCTCTCGTCAGCTCAAGATCCACGAGAAGAACTATACAACCCATGATCTCGAGATTGTTGCAGTTTTTTTTGCATTAATGATCTGGCGACACTACCTTTACGGTACCAAGTGTATGGTCTTCACCGACCATAAGAGCCTGCATCATATCTTGAACCAAAAGGAATTGAATATGCGCCAATGCCGATGGGTAGAACTTCTCAACGATTACGACTGTGAGATTCGTTATCACCCTGGCAAAGAAAATGTCGTTGCCGATGCTCTAAGTCGATGAAGCTATTTGCATAGCGTTCGTAGTACTCACGCCCAGCACGACCTCGAAGCCCTAATTCGTGACGCTCGGCACGCCTGCTTCATTGAGAATTCTTGCGAGAGGAAATGAAGAAGTATGGTGTTGAATCCCAATTTGTCACCAAATTGAACGGTATCTACTACTATCTAGATCGCATCTGGATTCCAAGTCGCAATAACCTTCGGGAAATATTGTTGACTGAAGCGCACAAGTCTCGATATTCCATTCATCCCGGTGCCGACAAGATGTACCATGACCTTCGTTTTCGGTATCGGTGGCCTGGAATGAAGAAGGATTATCGCTATCTATGTTTTGAAGTGCCTGACTTGTTCGAAGGTCAAGGCCGAACAGCAAAGACCCTCTGGCTTACTCGTCTAACCCGAGATCCCTATGTGGAAGTGGGAGAGTATAGCTATGGACTTCATAACAAAACTCCCGCGCACGCCGTCAGGTCACGATAGCATTTGGGTTATCATTGATCGTTTGACTAAATCTGCTTATTTTCTGCCGATACGAGAAGACTTTAAGGTAGATCGATTAGCACGGATCTACACCGACAAAATCATCTGTCGACACGGGACGCCTCATGATATCATCTCTGACTGTGATGGCTGGTTTACCTCACTTCTTTGGGAAACGTTTGAATCTACTATCGGTACTACTCTTAATCTAAGTACCGTTTTCCATCCCCAAACCGACGATCAGACTGAAAGAACAATTCGTACCCTTGAAGACATGCTTCACTCGTGTGTCATAGATTTCAGGTGGTAATTGGGACGCGCACTTACCTTTGGTCGAATTCTCGTACAATAACAGTTATCATTCTACCATTCAAATGGCACCATTTGAGGCACTATACGGAAGAAAATGTCGATCACCTATTGTATGGCACGAGATCGGAGATGCGCAAATTACCGGTCCTGAGTTGTTGCAAGAAACGATTAGCAAAATCCTCCAAATTCGAGGCAACTTGTTGAAAGCTCAGAGTCATCAGAAAAGTTACGCCGATAGATGTCGCAAGCCCCTTGAATTTGACGTTGGCGATCACGTGCTCCTAAAGGTTTCACCTTGGAAGGGGGTGATTAGATTCGGTAAGAAAGGAAAGCTCACGCCTCGATATATTGGACCCTTTAAAATTCTGGAAAGAATTGGCAAGGTAGCCTATAGACTCGAACTACCGGAGGAACTTAGCAATGTCCACCCGACTTTCCATGTTTCGAACCTCAAAAAGTGTCTGGCCGAGCAAAATTTACATGTACCACTTGAGGATCTACTAGTGGACGAAGCATTACACTTCGTGGAAAAGCCTGTCGAGATCATGGATCCAGAAACCAAGAAGCTCCGACGCTCACGCATTCCCATAGTGAAGGTTCACTGGGAAGGCAAACGCGGCGCAGAGTTCACCTGGGAACTCGAGAGTGACATGAAGGCTAAGTATCCACAACTGTTCGTTACGCCTGCATCCTAATTTCGGGATGAAATTCCCTAAAGTAGGGGAGGTTGTAACAACCCGACTTTTGAAAGTCAAAGTCAAAGGAAGAAAAGATTCCTAATTCGATCTGTCATTCCTTGCTTAATTATTACTTGTACTCTTTGACTTGTTGAATCGATACTTTAGTTTATGTTACTTTAGTTATATTATGTGGAGTAAATGCAATAAATTGCAGTTAATCGCTAATCTACTTAACGCTAATCTCATCGCTATCGCATCGCAACTCGAATCGCAAGTTCTGGATATTGTTTTACGTGTGTGTGTGTGTGCTATTATGTGTTACTTGTGCATGTTTGACTATGTTAAAGGTGTTAATTGCAAACGCAATCACATCGCGAACTGGAAACGCAAGGTTATTTATGTTATTGTATGTTAGTTACGTTATTTGTGTAACTATTATTTAAATCTATCGCACCGCTTAA
>JARYGA010054572.1:0-40166 GCA_030545235.1 Helianthus tuberosus | reverse complement strand
GCTAGGTTTGAGTCTTCCTACGGCACTTCACACATATCATTGGCTTTGCAACCCAATGGTGATCTCTTTTTCCTTAATTGCTACATACCAGGGACTTTTATACATACTTACAACATTTTCAAATGTTTGTACATACTCACTTACACATGAACTCGCTCAACTTTATGTTGACTTTTCAAACTACATGTATTTCAGGAAACTAACGGATCTGGCACGGTATGGACGTATTTTCAAGCTGCGTTTGAATAAAGAAGTCATCCAGGGTTTAGAAGGTGTAACCTCTTCCTGGACGGGTTACATATCTCTAAACCTAGTATTGTTTAAAGTCTATGCTAAGTCTTTATAAACTCAATTAAATCAAGTTAAGGTTTGTAACTTATTTTGTGAATGTTGAAAATGGGATTTTTTTAAACTTTATTAATGGATGAATATCTCATGTCTTTGTCATATAGCATTGTTATGATTGTTGCTATGGTATTAAGAAGTCACACCAAATAAACCCACGCTTCCGCAAAGCCAGGGTGTGACATCTTTGTCCACGACATGAGCTAAGAAGGCAACACACCCTTTACGTAAAAACTTCCGTGCCTTCAAACAACTAATAATCCGTAGAGGCGTATCTTGCTTCTCCCCATATATCACAGTCGTCTCTTCATTCGCCATCGGGATGCGAATAACCTTCTCATGGCATACAATCTCAGCTCGATTACTCGACAACCAATCCATCCCAACCACTACGTCGAAGCTTCCCAATTCAACTGGCAGAAGATCTATCGAAAACTCACGCTATCCAAGCGCTATATATCACAGCCTCTAATCACTTCATTGGCTTCTACTAGCTTCCCATTAGCTAGTTCTATCGAGTACGGGATATCTAACTTACTTGCTACTAAACCAAGTATATTATTAAACTCTAGAGATACGAAGCTATAGTCGGCACCGGTATCAAATAGCACAGATGCAAAAAGTTGATTAATAGGGAACGTACCAGTGACTACGTTCGGATCCTGGTGAGCTTCCCTAGCTCCAATGTTGAATACTCTTCCCTGAGCTTAGTTATTCTTTGGGCAATCCCGCTTAAAGTGCCCTATATCACCGCAACTAAAGCAACCTTGACCACGTCCATTCCCATTTCCACCTAGATTGTTGTTATTATTTCCCCCATGGTTTTCATTTCCTGCCTGATTCCCATTTCCATTCCGGTTTCCATTACCTCCCTGATTGTTGTTTCCTCTCTGATTTCTATTCCTATTACCATTTCCACCACGGTTACCATTACCGTTACCGCCTTGTCTACCGTTTCCACGATCGGTTCCACACCAGCATGTCTCCTTAGAATGACCAACTTTTCCACAAGTTTCACATTTCCCAACTCTGCATCGACCAGCATGATGAAATTGACAAGCGTCGCACTTTGGTAGAGTACCCAAATACCCTTTTTCCCTATTCTCAGTACTTGCAGCAACAACTTGTGCCTCAACTGGTGGGTTAGCGTCTCTACGCTTGTTGGCATTGTTGTTGTTTGCACGAGTACCTTTCTTGAAATTCGAAAACTTCCTTTTGTTTTCTCCAGACGACTCTACATGTAACATCCCTATTTTTTTTATATAAGAATTATAGGTTTGGTTAAATTTATTAACCACTAGTAACTAGTAACTAGTTTATTTTTAATATAAATATTCAACCCAAATAGTTTTAAACACTATTTTATATATAGTAGGTTGAAATATTATTGGCCTGTATATGGGTGACCTTTCTAATAAAATAAAAGTCTATAAAAACTTATATTATTAGACAGGTAGATTACGGATAAGTTGACTGTTAAAAATATGAAGTTACTAGATGGGCTTAGAAACCGTATAATAATTAAATTATAAAATACATTGTATTTTGAACCTACTCTATTTTTAATAAAACTTAGACCCAAATGTAGACAAAAATATTCTCTTTCTAAAGACATATTTATTATTTTATACAAAGCTATATTTCCGAAGTTATAAACACCAAATAAGTGAAGCAGTTAAATTAATTATTATATATAAATAATAAAATAAAAACTTTGAATTTTGAAATTCATACATACGAAATATAAAGAAAATAATAAAAACAAAAAATTCAAAACTAACATGCATATGTCAAATGCATATAGAGTGTACGTGTATTTTTAAATAAAATAATAAAATCAAATTTACATTTGAGATATTTTGTGTATGAGTGTCAATCATAAAATATTTGAAATAAAAGACACAAAGGCACGTATGTGCATATGTGTAGTCTTGCATTTATTAGAAATTGAATATGTGTCCATATTCACAAGCATATAGGAACCATTATAAATATCAAAGTTTTCGAAGAAAACTTCAAACCGCTACAATCTTGTCTTTCGCCTACTCTCTTTCTCATTCATATCCTTTCCCTATAATAAAGCCTTACTCTGTTTTAAGTGTTTTAACTCCCGATCACCGCTACCCTTTCCGATTGATCTGAGCCTAATAACATATGTCAGGGCTCTGCCCGACTAAGTTATTGGGGTTCTGTCTCGGGACATCGGGATAAGGTTGAATTAGGGGTACTATACTTAATACAATTACAAATATATTTTTATATAGCTCAAAAGATTTTACCCAAAATTTATACCAGAAGACTTTCTAGTTGAACCCTAAAGTTACAAAGTGGGTCCATTCTCTTTTCTCACTATTTTATTTCCTTTTGTCTCAAACCATAACAACTCTCACCAAAACTATTATATTTTTTTTATTATTATTAATATTATTATTTTGTCTAAAAAGAAACCTTAGTTGAGACCCTTAAGTAATCCTACACAAACCCTAAAATTTTCAAAACAATCAGAATCAGGATCAGGGCCCCTAAAACTCAGGGGGGGGTATTCCCAACTCAACGATTATCTAAATATATTGCTGTCGAAATTGAAATTAAATAATCTGTTGACTCAGCAGGCCTAGTCCCAAACGTGGCAAATCTATAGTGCTTAAGTGTTCCTTACGCACCGTAAGGAAATTAGTGTTACGGTGCGCAAGGGTTCTTACGGACCGTAAGAGATTTTGTGTTACGGTGCGCAAGGGATGTCAATTTCTGGCTATAAATAGAAGGCTTCGGGACTTGCTTTCTGGTGTTCGAGCGACGATCAAATTCAATCTGTACATCGAGTTATACTAGAAACAATCTCAAAACACTAATTAGTAGAGGGGGTGCTGCTACGATACAGGGTATTAACTTGATCGCTGCTACGATTCAATGTCCGATCGATTTAAACTATCCGACCGGATGTTTAAGCGCTATCCTTTGTCATTAATCCTGATTCCGACAGGATGTTTGAGTACCACCCGAACTCGGGGAATACTCTGTCATTCGTTGTGAATTCGATGGATGTTTAAGTGATTGCACTTTGTCATTCGTTGTGAGTGTTTTAATCTCGTGAGTTATCGTAAATGTTGTATTAGTTATTTACCTAGTTTGTGTGCACTAGGTTACAAGGATAATCAATAGGCTAAGCTCTGCCTGTATAAATCTGCAATCTATCAAGACTTATTTGTAGACTAAACTTTGGCCGTATGAATCTGCATGATTATAAAGTGAGTCATTCTCTTTTTATCAAATCTATTTACAAAAGCATGTTTATTTTCAAAGGTTATAATTACAGGGATTAAGTCTATGTAATCTGAAATTACTGCCAGTATGTGGGGGGATGTGCACATAGCTACTAATTATTTATCATTTGTGGGTGAACGGACCCAACAAGTGATATGTCCACAGTCACAAGTCCGGTCAAGTGACAACTGGGTCAGTTAATTCAAAAGATAGAGACATTGTAATCGCTCTTAATACTGTAAATTATAACAAATGAGTCGTTTTAGTAAAATGAATGAACTCACTCAGTATTTCTCGCTGACAAAACCTTTTTAAAACACGTTTCAGGTAATTACAGTAGATTGGAGTAAGAGATGGATACGGCACTGAAAGGCATCAAGAAGTGGCTTATTTATTAATTAAATCAAATTAAGAAATATTGTTTTATGTAATAAAATTTATCTTTATTAAAGCTACCTTTGTAAAACATGGGTTTATCCCATCTATTTAATAAATAAAATCCGGTGTTTTCTAAACTCTGATATTTTTCCTAACTCACGGTCCTGATGAAATTTCCGCTGCAACGTTTTCAAAATAATCACCGGTACCACTGAGCTGTTCGCGGCTCCCGATTCCGTCCAGGGTGGGTCGGGGGTCGTGACAGAAGGTGGTATCAGAGCCACTGATTTAAGCCTTTAGGTGTTGTGACAATAATACCTAAGTTTGTATAAAAGAGTTAGGAGATTGCCATTTACTGGTAGCACACATGATAGCATTTAGACTTAAACTTAAGAAAAGATGCCGTAGTATCAGCTTCGAGATAAGCTAAGTACTTATGTAAATAAAGTATGATGGGTTTTGATATACCATAATAATGGTAATTAGAATATTGCAAGATATGATAAATAAGGAAGAATTAATAGTAATTATTGCTTAATAATATTAATTTGTCTAGAATAAGATATGTTACGGGAATACAAATTTCCCTAATTCTGGATAAAAGCCTAATAAAAGAGGCACTTTTGAAAAGATACTATTTATGGGAAATAGAAAATTTTCTCTGTCAAGACTGGGTATGGTGTAGTAGACTCTCCAGTTTGACCAGATATACTGAGGTTACCGCTCCGGCATGAATCGGATAAGACGGGATAGATAATATGTCAAACAAGTGACAAGATTTCCCTAAATAGTATCATGACCAGATATTTGACTGGTGTTTGGAAGTATGAATCTGTTAAATACATTGACCTGATAAATGGTATGTTTATTTCAGCATGTGAAATATATGATTATATAGATATATATATCTATAAAGAATTCCAAAAGTCAAATAGGAATAAAGCACAAGCATCTGTGTCTAGATTTCTTTATCAGGAATTTCTTTTCCAATATCAAACATTATTTCGTTTGATCATCTGTCTCGTAGCTCGTGTGATAAAATAAATAATGGAAACCCTTTAAATTGGGACGCTAACAAAAGTATAAAGAATTTCTAAATCAGTACCATAGACTATTAACGCAAGTAAGAAGCATGTAAAGTTGTGATAGTGCACAAGAAAACACATGAAACTTAAATTATACATCCACAAACGTCGAAGTATATCACACGCAACTTTCAAGACAAGACCTTTGGAAAATATGATTGGGCACTGTGCCACATGATTCTACAAATGACCTGAATCGCTGAGGTACGTTATAACAAGATTTCACAACCATCGGTGCACAGTCTAATCAGAGCCATAATTATTAATACTACAAAAAGAAGTCACATACCTTTGCAAATTTCCTATTTCATTTTATTTGACATTCCCTGGAAATGTCATTTAACAACGATCATCACATGAAATTCCAGATAAAATTCTTATATTTCTTTTTCTAACTTCTGCATATAATGAGTTGACTTTCGTGTTTCTACTTCCCCTAATGGTCATCATACCATGAGGATTTCTTTCATAGTAACGAATATTGATCTGTTTCATTTCTTGATAAATCCACACATTACACATGCACTGTTTGTTATGCATGTGGTTCGTTTAATTTATGAAGACCACAGGAGAGCTTCATTCTAAATTGTCATTTTATCCAAAATATCATTCCGCTCTTTGCACTGTGAACCACATCATTGCAAAACGATGACTCTTTGATATCGAGTCAATGAAATTTTGTTAAACCATTAAGGTGAATAATTTATATTTTTATATATATATGTATAAAAATTATGTTGAGGTATACTCACATTTAAGTTTATGTTTAGTTATTTATTATTTGATTTTATTATTAGTAATAATATATTAATAGTAGTAGTGTTAGTATTATTTTTAGGTACTAGGGTTATTGTCAAGGAGCAGGTATTGGATAGCCTAGCCTAGCCTTAGTTAGGCATGGACTGATCACCTATGCTTAAACAAGGCAGCACTAACCAATATCCAACCATGATAATGACTAGTTAATGTATATAAATTAAGTCATCATACTTATTTAGTAAATTTTAATTATATATAAAAATATATATATTGTATACTGTAAGGAGAAGACATATTTTCATAAAACACATACAAGAAGTAGAGTGAAAAATATATATATATATATATGGTCACTAATAGTGTACTATCACATTATTTCACAACTAAAACAACTTGGAACTCTAAACAATGATACACTAACTCTATTGTTTTTTGGTGTATCTTTGCAATTCACTCATCTCAACACTTTGATTTTCTCATATCATAAATATTTGACAAATCATTTTTCATGCTTTTATTTTATTTTGGAACCTGTCAATTCTAAGTCTTCCTCAGTTACCAATCAAAGTAAGCTTTCTTTTAACAAAGATTTTTATTAAATTTAAAAGTCCTTCACATTCATTTTAAATATCTGTTGATCATATGTCTTTTGGCTTGAACCTAGTCACCTTGGAAATTATATCATTTCATCTCATTCGTTTATCATCAATTTCTTGAACTAATTCAGTTGAACCATTGAATCCTACTTATTGTACAACTCGTATTCACAAAATTTGATATTTTAATTCTATATCATCTACCTTAAATATTATTTTATTGACTAAAATATGAAATAAGTCTAAAAGAAATATCATAACCCAAATCTCGAGGACGAGATTTAAAACAAGGTCGGGAGAATGTAACATCCCTATTTTTTTTTATATAAGAATTATAGGTTTGGTTAAATTTATTAACCACTAGTAACTAGTTTATTTTTAATATAAATATTACACCCAAATAGTTTTAAACACTATTTTATATATAGTTGGTTGAAATATTATTGGCTTGTATATGGGTGACCTTTCTAATAAAATAAAAGTCTATAAAAACTTATATTATTAGACAGGTAGATTACGGTTAAGTTGACTGTTAAAAATATGAAGTTACTAGATGGGCCTAGAAACCGTATAATAATTAAATTATAAAATACATTGTATTTTGAACCTACTCTATTTTTAATAAAACTTAGACCCAAATGTAGACAAAAATATTCTCTTTCTAAAGACATATTTATTATTTTATACAAAGCTATATTTCAGAAGTTATAAACACCAAATAAGTGAAGCAGTTAAATTAATTATTATATATAAATAATAAAATAAAAACTTTGAATTTTGAAATTCATACATACGAAATATAAAGAAAATAATAAAAACAAAAAATTCAAAACTAACATGCATATGTCAAATGCATATAGAGTGTACGTGTATTTTTAAATAAAATAATAAAATCAAATTTACATTTGAGATATTTTGTGTATGAGTGTCAATCATAAAATATTTGAAATAAAAGACACAAAGGCACGTATGTGCATATGTGTAGTCTTGCATTTATTAGAAATTGAATATGTGTCCATATTCACAAGCATATAGGAACCATTATAAATATCAAAGTTTTCGAAGAAAACTTCAAACTGCTACAATCTTGTCTTTCGCCTACTCTCTTTCTCATTCATATCCTTTCCCTATAATAAAGGCTTGCTCTGTTTTAAGTGTTTTAATTCCCGATCACCGCTACCCTTTTCGATTGATCTGAGCCTCATAACATATGTCAGAGCTCTGCCCGACTAAGTTATTGGGGTTCTGTCTCGGGACATCGGGATAAGGTTGAATTAGGGGTACTATACTTAATACAATTACAAATATATTTTTATATAGCTCAAAAGATTTTACCCAAAATTTATACCAGGAGGCTTTCTAGTTGAACCCTAAAGTTACAAAGTGGGTCCATTCTCTTTTCTCACTATTTTATTCCCTTTTGTCTCAAACCATAACAACTCTCACCAAAACTATTATATTTTTTTTATTATTAATATTATTATTATTATTTTGTCTAAAAAGAAACCTTAGTTGAGACCCTTAAGTAATCATACACAAACCCTAAAATTTTTAGAACAATCAGAATCAGGATCAGGGCCCCTAAAACTCAGGGGGGGGGGGGGTATTCCCTACTCAACGATTATCTAAATATATTGCTGTCGAAATTGAAATTAAATAATCTGTTGACTCAGCAGGCCTAGTCCCAAACGTGGCAAATCTATAGTGCTTAGGTGTTCCTACGCACCGTAAGGAAATTAGTGTTACGGTGCGCAAGGGTTGTTACGGACCGTAAGAGATTTGGTGTTACGGTGCGCAAGGGATGTCAATTTCTGGCTATAAATAGAAGGCTTCGGGACTTGCTTTCTGGTGTTCGAGCGACGATCAAATTCAATCTGTACATCGAGTTATACTAGAAACAATCTCAAAAACACTAATTAGTAGAGGGGGTGCTGCTACGATACAGGGTATTAACTTGATCGCTGCTACGATTCAATGTCCGATCGATTTAAACTATCCGACCGGATGTTTAAGCGCTATCCTTTGTCATTAATCCTGATTCCGACAGGATGTTTGAGTACCACCCGAACTCGGGGAATACTCTGTCATTCGTTGTGAATTCGATGGATGTTTAAGTGATTGCACTTTGTCATTCGTTGTGAGTGTTTTAATCTCGTGAGTTATCGTAAATGTTGTATTAGTTATTTACCTAGTTTGTGTGCACTAGGTTACAAGGATAATCAATAGGCTAAGCTCTGCCTGTATAAATCTGCAATCTATCAAGACTTATTTGTAGACTAAACTTTGGCCGTATGAATCTGCATGATTATAAAGTGAGTCATTCTCTTTTTATCAAATCTATTTACAAAAGCATGTTTATTTTCAAAGGTTATAATTACAGGGATTAAGTCTATGTAATCTGAAATTACTCCCAGTATGTGGGGGGATGTGCACATAGCTACTAATTATTTATCATTTGTGGGTGAACGGACCCAACAAGTGATATGTCCACAGTCACAAGTCCGGTCAAGTGACAACTGGGTCAGTTAATTCAAAAGATAGAGACATTGTAATCGCTCTTAATACTGCAAATTATAACAAATGAGTCGTTTTAGTAAAATGAATGAACTCACTCAGTATTTCTCGCTGACAAAACCTTTTTAAAACACGTTTCAGGTAATTACAGTAGATTGGAGTAAGAGATGGATACGGCACTGAAATGCATCAAGAAGTGGCTTATTTATTAATTAAATCAAATTAAGAAATATTGTTTTATGTAATAAAATTTATCTTTATTAAAGCTACCTTTGTAAAACATGGGTTTATCCCATCTATTTAATAAATAAAATCCGGTGTTTTCTAAACTCTGATATTTTTCCTAACTCACGGTCCTGATGAAATTTCCGCTGCAACGTTTTCAAAATAATCACCGGTACCACTGAGCTGTTCGCGGCTCCCGATTCCGTCCAGGGTGGGTCGGGGGTCGTGACACTACATGAGTCTCCTTCTTCTTTTGCTCAGTGATCGAAAACTTGCCCAACCTGATCGCTTCTTCAGTGAGTGCCACACTCAAGTCAATTGCCTTAGTGATTGTTGGTGGCTTCGAAGCATTTACCATGCTGAGTATCTGGGGTGCCAATCCCCAGATGAAACGTTCAACCCGCTTGAACTCTGGTTCTACCAAATAAGGGACAACACGAGACAAATCATGGAATCTCTGCACATACTCAGCTACCTTAGGACCTTCCATTTTCAGATTCCAAAATTCAATTTCCAACTTTTGAATTTCTGCCCTCGAACAATACTTCTTTCGCATCAGCTCTTTCAACTCATCCCATGACAACGCATATGCAGCAGCCTCACACAAAGTTTGAACCTGAAGGTTCCACCATGACAGAGCCCCATCTAGAAGCAGTCCAGAGATGTACGTGACTTGATGCTCTAGCGCACATTTACTCATCCACAACATATAATCTGTCTTCTCAACCCATCTCACAAAAGCTGCGGCACCCCCAGTGCCGTCAAAGTTCAGAGGCTTGCAGTCCAAACTGCTTGTAGGTACAGCCTGTACACAAGCAACATCATTCACAGAAAGCATTAGCAAAACGCACTTGGAAATGTCCAAACGTATTGTAATGTGTCTTAGGTGACTTAAACATTACTGTTAGGTGGGTTATTCCCTGAGGTGCCTCCGTTGTGTTTGGAGCGAAGGGCCTCATGTTGTGCGATTGCCTGTGAGATGCGTTCCTGTAGTTCTACCTCGGCCGTCGAAAGAGGGTTGTTGTTACCGGTGTTCCTTCACGGCGGCATCTTCTAAGAAGAAGATCAGATAGGTCAGGTCTTATTTGTTAAATAAATATATAGTACGTATATATAATAGCATTTATCATAGCAAGCAATCATGCAACAACACAATCACAACATAAGCAAGTAATCCAACAATGTGTTTAGTGAGAACATGACGATCGAGTTTTCATCAATTACCGACCACAGTTACATTGTTTACAAGGTGTATCGCATCAAAAGGGAAACAGGGTCACACTACCCTTGTCCAATAAGTCTATCAATATACAAAAGTCACATAGTCAAAAAGTGGTCTTCAAAAGGCTTCACAATCTCGGCTCAATAGTGGTTCTCTAACCAAAAGTAATGCAATCTGCATAAAACCAAAAACCAACTATGCTGATGGTGGAGGAGGGGGAGGAGGAGGAGGGAAGAAAAGAAAGCTGCGAACATGCGCAAGCTCCTCCTCGAGCCCGTAAACACGTCGAAGCAAGTAACTGATCTGCTGCTCGATAGTAAGGAAACGAGCATCAAACTCTGGAAAAGGAGTAAGAGGAGCAGGTGGATGTGCAAAAGGAGACGGTGATGAACATGGAGGAACAAAAGTAGGCTGACAAGGACACGGTAGGGGACGCGGAGTCAGCTCAAGCTCCAAGACTCTGCGGCTCATGATCTCAAACTGAAGCTGAAGTGATAAAAGTAACTCATCCCGTGTGTAGCCAACAAAATGGGAGGGATGATAGGGGTCTGAGATCGGCATAGAGTACGGTGGGAACCATCGGAATGGCTCATCCGGTGGCGAGGAAGTGAAAGGAGCAAATGGTGCAGCCTGTGAGGTCGGAGGAAATGCTGCTGAAACAAAAGGATCAACATGTGGGTGCTAGCCTGAAGTACCTTCCCCTGGACGGGGTGCAGGGATGTCCTGTAAGAAAACGATCGGTCAATCAGTGCGATGGACATCTGACTCTACAAGAGTGAGAGGAGCAACATCAGCGGGTGTGGGTGGAGGGATAAATGGCTCAACAACAGGGGGGTCAACTGGTGCAGGAACTGGGTCAGGAATAAGGGGTGCAATGTCTGGTAAACCAAAAGGAATATGGTCAGGGTCAGGTATCGGCTCAGGATCAGTAGGTGCAACATCAGGCTGATCAACAGGAACAAGATCTGGCTCGGGACCAGGCTCGGGGTCATATGGAGGAGATGGTGCAGCTGACATAGCAGTGCCATCATAAGAATCAGTAGCATAACGCTGTAATCCGACTGCCTGTTGTGACACCCGGCCTCTCAGGCCGTACCGTACAATAGTAATCTGTGTAGTGAACATGTAATATGGCTGTTTGTGACAGATTGTGATGTTTATATATGATATTTTATGTGTTGGTAAATTCAGATGTTTATAAAAATTATGTTGGCAACGATAAAACAAAGGCTTATCGCGTAACGATTAAAATGCGAAACGAACGTCGGCGACCACCCGATCAGTGTTAAAATCCTAAAAATAGTCTGTTATGATTAGAATAATAATTTTAATCATATCCGTGAGGAAAAATAAATTAAAACGCTAAGAAACTCTATTTTTCAAGTTTGAGCGCGTACCGCGCGATACTGCGCGAATTAGACAAAGTACTGTCAACGCAGCCAGTCAAGGCAACTGGTAATTATTTCAGTAATAATTTTAAGTGATTATTTTTATAGATTGATAAAAATAATTTAAAACACACTAAAACGGGATTAAAACGCTAGATAAAATACCCGGTAATCAGTAAAATACCTGTTTTAACTCAAATTTACATATAATATATGTATGTGTATATATATATATATATATATGGTGTGAGAGAGAGGTGGGTGGCGGCAATGTGGGCAGCCCACATTCTCTTGAATGTTGAAATGTGGACACTTGTCCATTCTTGAGAATGATAAGTGATGATTATGTTGGTTCATGCATCAATACAAACTCATAATTCCCAAGAACAAATTCAAAACTTCATCCTCTCTCTCCCTTGATCATTCTCGGCCGAAAACCCCCTTAACACACCAACATTTCATTTTCAAATCCAAATCATGAAGATTCAAGGGCTTTACATGGTGATTTCAAGCTTGTAAGGAAGTTAGGAGGTGATTTCAAGTAGATTCAAGCAAGAACAAGGCCTTAAATCACCATCTTTATCAAAAACCCACTAAAAATCTTGAAGGTATAATATATTTTCTTTAAATATTGTAGGATCGTTTGCACGACCAAAACGAGTCGTTCAGAAGAGTTTTAATCAATACGAGATGCGGAAACAAATGTATCGAATTTGAATCAGCTTGATTTCCACTCAGAATCACTTTAACTGTCTTGTATATTGATTTGACACAGTTACAGATCAAATGACACGTCAGCAGCACTTCGGCTCTGGAATCTGGAACTGTTACAAACGAAATGACAAGGCACATATATATAGGCCAGCCATTCCGCATGAGATGGTTCAAACGAAATGACTAGTTCCATTTCGTACGAAATAGACAAGTTCCATTTCGTGTGAAATGGCCACCTTCTACTTGTTTCTTGTTTTTCGTGCCCTGATCTATCATTCTATTTACAAGACCCGATACAAGACGAAGTCGACAGAGATATGCACCAACAGACTCCCCCTTGGATGTTGACGAAGTCTTCAGTGTCGAGTCTTCAGTATGTCACATCTTCAGTCTTGATCAGTCTTCAAGCTCTTTCCAAAGTATCTGACAGTGTAAGCATCCTTCAATCTCTATCTTCTTCTCTCTCTCTCTTTTCTAGGATCTCAATCTGGCTTTTTACCATTCAAACTCCCCTTTGCTAGCAGACTCCCCCTTAAATTGATCCGGGATCATAATCTGTTATAGCATTTCCACAGGTTCAGATCGTCTCCTGGCTTTCCGTAGCAACAGGATCAGGAACCTGGCTTAAACTCTGCTTAGCTTTAAGAATCGAAACCTGGCTAACCTGCACAGTCTCAACCTCAAAATAAATTTCACAAATTTAACAATTTGACAAATTTATAAATCACTTGCAGGTATCGATCAAAATGATTTAACATTTTAAAATCTTTGATAACCACTTGAAAGAATATCATTCAAAATTTGGTTTCAACTAAATGAACTATTTAATCATTTCAAAATCAAAACTCATTTCAAACAAACTTTCCCAAACCTTTTGTTCATCATGTTTAGCACTCGGAATTTTGAAAATCAGCTTTTCAGCATCCGTTGTCGAAAATCTTTTTGACTTTTTCAAAATTTTATGCTAAAACACACTGAAAATCTTTTTGGATTTTATTTTTAATGAAATGTAATAAAGACATATTTACAGACAATATTTTTGTGAGTTTGTGTAAGAGGATCATATCAGTTTTGAGACAAATCACAAGCACCGTTAAGCTTTAAACATTTTAAATTCTAAACGATTCACTTAGATTGTCAGTATACTGATCCACTTAAATTTTCACACAAAGTTCAACTGTTCCGAGATACGAGATTAATGTTTTAGAGACTTAAACTTATTCGCTTATCCCACCTCAAAATATACTCCCGTATCCAGACTCCTATATTCAGTCTTACAGGTGAATGTACACTAATGATATCTGTAAGGGGTTAAATGCGAGACCATGAGAGCTCAGGCTATTGCTTCCGCAAAATCAGAGAGATGATGGTTCGACTTTAGGTGGGTTCCCTTTAGAGAATCTTTTCTTCAACAGCACATGATTAGCATTTTTCAATGTTTCATCATTTTTTATGCTGAGGGCGAGCTTTATGATTAAATCATTGCAAAGTATTATACGAGGAGTAGGCTATTGCTCCCCAAAATCAGAAGTCCAGGTCTAATACCCCAGATATCACCACGCACAAAGACCTAGTATGTCAGAAATAGAAAGCCCTTCAAACAAGATTTCAGGGGTTACCTATATATCCGAGAGATGTTCCCCACGAAATAAGTAAGTTTGATATTTAGGTTTATATCTCGAACACAATTTACTAAGCGTGTAAAAACCTACTGGCACATCATCAGTGAGATCGTTTATCACATTTGACTTTCCAATTCTTTAGCGTGATGTGATAGTCCACTGATGTACTATCATTTCCTCTTTTTCACAACAAAACTCGTTTTTAATTTTTTCAATGTTTATGGATTTTTAGATTTTATCATGTTTTTGGATTTTTCAAATTTCTAAATTTCTAAAAAATATTACTCCCCCTAAAATCAAAAATATGTTTCAATTTTTTATTTTTAAGGAAAATTTGAAAACAAACTGTACAAATAAACTGACAAACTGATTTGAATTGCTTCAATTCGCCATCCACTTGGCATAAACAATCAGAACTCCCCCTGACGACAAACTATTTTCCCATTATGATTTCAAAACACTTAAGTTTGTTTTAATCAAATGGTTTTTCCAGAAAATAGGTTTTGTTGATTTTACCACTTGTAAAATTGGGGTTATGATCATCACTTTGTTTTCCAATCACTTTGTATGAAAGTTAAATCAAGTTCAACTTAATGACCTTGATTAACCACTTCTAGGTGAAAACCCCTTTTTCAACCACTTGTAGGTTTACTTATCAACCATACCACTTTAAGATCGAAATATGACATTTTTTTAATTTTGAGAAAGATGCCGATTCATGCTCCACGATTACCAATTTGGGAGCTCCGGCAAGTCAGGATTTTAAGTAGAGAATGCTGTCACCCAAACCTGACCAGTCTTGGGTGTTCCCGAGTTCTTTTCACTCGGTGGGTAACTCCATCTCTTTGATTCATAAAATTCTTTTGCGCCCTTTACCTTCCTGTTAACCAATATATTTCACATTTCCATTAAACGCCTTTTCAGCATCAAATTCTTCCTTACCAAAGAAGAATTGATCTGAAATCTCAATCTTTCCAACTTTGGATTTCAGGTTTTCTCTTGTCAATGACAGAAAGTTTTCTTCGTTCATTTCTAGAACGGAATTCTCATCATTTTTCTCAAAAAATGACTCCTCTGACTTTGACGAGTCAGATTCATTGTCAGAACTACTCTCTGATTTAACAACCCATTTCTGTTTGTTCAAATCGACTCTTATTTTGTAAAAACGTTTCGAACTTTCACCATTTTTGAAAGTCAAATTTTTGAACTCTTTGAATTTTTTCATTGGTTGTTCTGTTTTATCAACATTTTTCTTTTTCAGCTTTGAGTTAGAAGAAACTCCATGTTTTGTGTTGGTGGACTTTGTGCAATTCCAAGCAATGTGTCCCACTTTTTGACATTTGAAACAGGTTCTTCGTTCAACTCTCTTCTCAGATTCTTTCAACATATTTTTCTTTCTTTCACCAAGAAACTCTTTGTTTGTCTGTTTCCAGAATGGTTTCTTCTCTTCTTCATCTGAACTTGTTCCAGTATCCACATCTTCCGTCTTTTTATCTTGAAAAGCTTCAAGACCTGCAACAGTAGGATAAACTCTATCAATCAAATAATCACAAGTTGTATAACTCAGCAGCAATCGTTTGATTCTCTCATTTTCAATCTTTTCGAGTTCCAAATCCTGCTTCAGCTTTCCACAATCTTCAATATACTCATTGATGACCTTCTGCTTTGTCATTAATGTTGAACTCATCATCGTTGAAGCAGCTCCCATTTCTAGGTTTGTCTTATTCAAATTATCAACCGTTCTGTTCAGCACATCATATGATTCTTTTACATACTTCACGTCAAACAACAATTTTTCTTTCAACTCTTCTAGCTCACTATACTTCTTGTCTTTTTCTTCACAATGTTTGCATGATTCAAAACATTTTAGACAAGGTTTCGTGACTTCAACAATCTTCTCAACTTCAACAATCTTCTCAACTTCGACGATTTTTTCAACTTCGACGATTTTTTCAAATTCGACGATCTTCTCAACTTCTACGATCTTTTCAACTATTTTCTCAATTACCTTTTCAGTCTTCATTGGTTCTTCATCGAATTCTACTTTTGCTTCCCACCCTTCAACTTCGACCTTTTCCGTCGAATTTTCTTCAACTTCTGCTTTCTCAGCTTCCATTTTTGCCTTTTCTTCAGCAATCCTTCTTGCTTCCAATTCTTCCAATTCTTTCTTTAGTCGAGCAATCCTTTTCTCTTTCAACATCTCGATTTTATCTGCAAAAAACAAATTAAAACTATAAGTATCCACACCTTTTCTAGCTTTATTGATATAATCTTCTTCGTCATCGGTGTCTGCATCACATCCTAATTCCTTAAAAATCGGTGTTCTTTTCGGCTTAGATTTGATTTACTCTTCTTCCAAGATTTGAGCAACAAAAGCTGATTTTTCTAAGTATTCTTTATCTGGAATGTATTTATCCCAGCTAAATCCCTCTGCCAATCTTTCATCATCTTGATTTACAAGATAAGCTTTCTTCTTTCCATCTTCAATAGCACGGGATGATGACGATTGTTGAGCAACCTGAAGATAAATTGATTTTCGATGATAATCGTTGTTTCCAAACGGATCTTGTCTTCCGGTTAGTTCTCTGTTTGTGCATTCTAGTTTAAAATGTCCCTTTTCTCGGCAACGAAAACAAGTAACCTTTGATTTGTCAAACCCTAACGGAGATGTAGCAACATCACGAAGATCATCTCTACCAGTGATTTGTGTAACTTTTTCTGCCCTTCTTACAGCACTTGCTAAACACCACTTGATGTCCATCAACTCAAGTTCTTCAGCATCAATCTGATCATAATCCTCTTTGGTGAGTGATGTGTGCAAAATGCAACATATAAACTACATCAATTGTGGCATAAAACTAACCCTTTTTAGTACTAATATTGGAAAAGGTGTGATTTTGTCTTCCTTTTGTATTTTCAGGATTAAATGAGCTCAAATTAACAAAAGAAGCAAAAAGACAGTTAAATCTAACATAAATACAAGAAAAGGAACAAAAGAGACATGCCCGACCCCACGACAGCATCTTCCCAAGCAAAACAAAAGAACAGAAGGCTGAACACGCCCCGTGCTCAGTGAACACGGGGGCGTGCCCAAGTGCCAGCATAAAAGACAAAGCTATAGATGCTTCTATCGCACACCACGGGGCCGTGCTCAGCGGACACGGGGCCGTGGTCAACTATAAGATTCGCAGAATCCAGGCAAATCTTGATAGTACAGATATGCTTCTGCACACGGGGGCGTGCCCATCGGACACGGGGGCGTAGTCAACTAATGCAGACAAACTGCAATTAATGAAGACAGAGAAGAGGATGGACACGGGGCCGTGCCCGAGCTTCTGTTCAGCCTATAAATAGGAGTGCTTGGCTCAAGCTCAAACCATCCCTTGGCACACCACCTCTCTCACACTTCACCCACCACCCACCACCACCATAACACCATCATCCACCACCATCATCCATTGTCCATCATAGAGTGTGTGAGTCGTCTCGGGATCCAAGATTGATCGTAAGAGTTCTTGACAATCAAGGCCATGTTTGCCTAAGTCTCTTACATCACTTGGTGAAGACAAATTGTCTAGTGTAATACTTTTTATTTTTAATCTTTTCGCACTTTTTACTTGGTTATGTATTAATGACTTTAATAACTAGTTTCTTATGTTGAAGGTGATTTTTCCTCATCATTTGTCCGTGGTGTCTTGGCATTATTTTACTGTCTATATAAAATAAAAGATTTTCACCATTCATATCTCCACGGTCTATATGGAGGTATGTTGGCTACCTGGTCGGGGGTTAAGGGAACGGTTTGGTAAGAGTCCTGCCTTGTTCAGTGTATAGATCCTGCATTGTAGGACCTCCTTCAATACTTAACGGTATTGGATGGCGGGGGTCCAAACTCTTTGATCCCCTCATATGTAAGCTACTATTAATACTTTAACCCGGCTACTTAGGACTGTATCCTTGCTGACTCAGACTACTTAGCCGAGGGTAACGTCACCTTCAAAAGAGGGGCCTACCATAATATGCATTAATAACTTAATTAATTATCTTTCAATAATCCGACCCTTTAGGATTGTATCCTTGCTGACTCAAACTACTGGGTTGAGGGTAACGTCACCTTCAAAAGAGGGGCCTACTACAATAACTAAGATAATCTCTTAAATAGTGCAAAAGTGCAGAAATATTCAAAGGTTACACTATACACGAGTCGGAGCCAAGTGATTCATCTTGTCTATCTGTTTTTATTTTATTTTATTTTCAGCATTTTAGTTAGTTTTATTTTTTCTAGTTTAAAACCTTTTTCTAATTTTTTTTTATTTGATTAGACGTTGAGGATAAACCGGTACTAAAAGCTCTTGTGTCCTTGGACGACCTCGGTATCTTACCAACACTGTACTACGCTCACGATGGGTGCACTTGCCCATATGTGTGTTTAGTGTTAGTAAATATCGTGTTTTATAAATTTAAAACTTGGCTAAAGAAAGTGTAAAAGGACTTAAAATAAACATTAAAACCATAACACACTTCACGCACATCAAGTTTTTGGTGCCGTTGCCGGGGACACAAGGATTTTAAGAAAGTTAGGAATCAACGGCCTAATCTTTTTTTCTTATTTTTCTATTTTTTTAGGATTTTTCTTAGTTTTTCAGCTTCTACAGAACTCAGCACGGGCCGTGCCCGCTGAACACGCCCCGTGCCCAATCATTGGAACTGGCAATCCTGTTTAAAGTCAGACAGTAAGCTGAACACAGGGCCGTGCCCACTCAACACGCCCCGTGCCCAAGGTTCAGTTACTGAAAACAGAACCGTGAGATTCCGACGGTTGGTAATTTCTGACACAAATATGAGTGATACTGATATTTTTTACTTTCGGCACTCTTATGGTACGTGGTGTCAAATATGTGGTGGTTCCCATAAGGAATTAGAATGTTATTTTCTAAATTATAAGCCCCACTATATAGACCTATCGTTTTCCTGTATCCTTAAGAGGGGCGAAAGTAAAAATAATCCCTATCTCTCCCTCTAATGCTCTCAACCAGATTTTCTAGGAGAAATGCTTCTTGATGAAATATTTCAATTAGAAGAACTAATTCTTAATTGGTTAAAAGAACTTAGGATAGATTTCAATAATTTATCTCAAGACTATAACAAAGAAGAAGTGTTGGGATCGCATTCAAACAACTTCGTTGTTCCCGACGATACTTCTAACTCTAGTAAGGACTTGAACGATAGTCGTCCCTGTGTCGATTGTGCCGTGAAGGACTCCCCATAGACTTCGTTCAATGCATACATAGACCTGAGCGATTCGGAATACACCTTCTTTAATGAGAGCCCGGAAAAGGGTTGGACTTGTCCACCTACATATAGCATAGGAATCACCCTCACCAACAACCTCTTGCGTTCTCGTCTTAATCTAGAGCAATTAAGGTATCTTAGGCACTTTGGGGTTGTTCCATCCAGTAAGGAACCGCCCGATCCGGAAAAGTTCCTTAAAAATAGACAAACTCCATAAGACAACCTCTAGACACGGGGCCGTGTCCAGGTCAACACGCCCCCGTGTCCACTCAAAGATTCCCGTCTGATTTCGTGTCAGAATACGGACAAAATGTGTCAGGATTCCCCCTGAACACGGGGCCGTGTGCAGCGTACTGTCGTTTTCTGTAAATGCAGCCAAGAATCCGGCACATTTGAACCATTCAAGGGACAGAGATTTGGGGAATATTCTCACATACCATCCTAGGTATTTTCTAAAAGAAGTTTCTCAACAACCTTCTTGTCCTTTCCTCTTTTATCCACTTTCATCTTCTTCAATTTTCCTTCATGCTTCCATTAAAACTTGAAATCTCCATAATTTCAAGCTTTATTGAGATGTTTGTTAGATTTTTATTCATGGGATCTTGTTAAAAATAAGTTCTACAAAAATGTTTTAAGTTGTTTCTCCTTAAAAACGCTTTAAACATCATAAAAACAATTTAAAACTCCATGATCCCTTGTCCTAAAAATCTGCTAACATTTGAACACGGGCCGTGTTCGTTGAACACGGGGCCGTGTCCGAAGCACTGATTCCATAAAGTTGAACTCTTCTCGGTATGTTTTCTCAGAATGGCGAGCAGAACTAGCGGAACATCTTCATCACACTCCAGAAACAACCGACAAGGGAGAAGATCATCAACGGTTGAAGATTCTCTTGTAAACTACGTTTACGCCTTAAGAGAGGCCCTTGATGAGATGACAGGGGTGGAAGAGGCTTTGGTTGACCGTATTAATCATTTGACGGTGGGACTAGAGGGATGTCTTCGAGAGGTCAACCTTTTGCACCAAAGGTTGAACATTCTCGCTTCTCCTCCTTTGGTTCCAATCATTACTCAAAGGGCATGGAATGTGGTTCCTGAAGTCATCATACCGGCTGAATGGTACGCCGTACATCCGGAGCCCCCTCGGGAAGTACTACAAGGGGTTCCGGTTGGTGTCACCCCTCCTCCACAAGATGTTGAAGAGAATGACGCCGCCTTCTTCCTCCCAAGAGAGATAGAAGAATGGCTTTAACGCCCCTCGGCTCGGAGTTCTACGAAGCTTTTAGATACCGGAAAACCATCTCTGGGTTTTTGGTTCTTATTGTACTCGTAGAGCTCCATAAGATGATTTTACTTATCACTTGACCTATCTAATTTAGGACCCTTTAATTTTATTTTCTGCTTTATTTTTAAACTTTTAGGACTATTATGTAATTCTCTCTATGACTAAATGAATGATGGTTTTAGTTAATGTGGTGTTTGGATGGTGTTGAAACAAATAAAACACGCTCGGGATGGCAAAGGATAACAAGGGAAACTTGAACCAGCACCCCATGCAGGAAAACAGGGCCATCCGACAAAACTTTCTTCTTTACAGCAAGTTCAGCACGGGCCGTGTCCGCCCAACACGGCCCCGTGCTGCACAGTCTGCAGAAAATGCCCAGTTCAGGTAAACTGGACACGGGCCGTGTTCACCCAACACGCCCCCGCTGTTTCTTTTGATCAACTTTTTGTTACTGGCACCTGAACACGGGGCCGTGCCCGGACAACACGGGGTCGTGTCCAGGCGACCAGTAACACAATTTTTTGCTTTTTTCACACCCTTTTACACATTCAATCAAGCTAAAAACTTATTTTTGGGACACATTGAGGACAATGTGTAATTTAAGTGTGTGGGGGGGATGCTAAAACCTTGAATCTTGCAAATCCTAATAACAAGCCTTACACAAAACTCTATTGGAACCGCTAATCACCCCAAAAATTCAAGTTCTAAAAAGGTTATATTTTTACAAATTTATAACCGATAGCGTCGTGATAAAAAGAACCAACATAAGAAAATTATGAAACGGCATGACAAGCTTAGTTAAAATTTGATTATATATACTTGATCACATAAAAACCCATTCCCACAAAAGTGAGTTTTGAGCCTTTATTGAGCATACAAATACATATCATTAAACTAAATGCTCATTTTTCGTTTCTTGTGTGAATAGCCGCTTGGTTCTTACGACTCTAGAACTTGCCACGACGATACATTCCCGGTCCTTACCAACTTAAACCCGAGTAAGTAAATGATGGAGGCATTAGGACTAACCCTTTTTATTTCAACACCATTATTTTTCTTTTTTTTTTTTACCACCTACCCAAAATCCCTATAGTTAGCCCCTTTGAGCCTAAACCTTTTTCATTTCATAACCCAAACCAAACACCCCTTTCACCCACCAAAACCTTTTTTATTTTTAACCTTTTGTTTTAGTAAAAAGCTCGGTTTTTCGCATGACTTTCAAAAATAAATAAATAAATAAATAAAATAAATAAATAAATAATTTTTTTTGTGTTAATGATGAAGCAAAAGAGAAATAAAACAAACAAGTATCAAAAATTACTTTGTTTGAATAAAGGCTTCATAAAAATAAAAAAATAAATAAATAAAAAATTGAAAAAAATAAAAAGTCTTTCGAAAACCGACGCTCTTTACGCTTTTCGCCCTTTTTCAACTAACCACTAACCCAACCACCTACCTTTAACCCAAGCCTAACCCTTCACCCAAAAAGTCCTCTTGATATTTACAAAGGTGTATAGTTAAAAAGGAGGAGGATTGATTGCTTGGCAAGCCTATGGTAGGAGTAAGTTCCATGCCGCTCTCGAGTGATTCACTAAAATACATTTTCGGCCGAGTGTTGAGTGATCCCCCGTGAGGTATGTGAACTTGTATATAAATAGAATTTTAAGAGGCATGTTATGCCCTAATAAGTAATTTATCTTATGAAAAGTTTTAAATAAATCATGACGAATAGGATTGTAAATAAATAAAAATAAAACTTAATAAGGAATCTTGGAAATCCCGATACTCTATGACAAGCCCAAAAACCTTCTCTTCTACCCATTCCATTTGGGAGTGTAAAGCCACATTATAAAGAGTTTTGCTTGAGGACAAGCAAAGATTCAAGTGTGGGGGTATTTTATGTGTGCAAAATGCAACATATAAATTACATCAATTGTGGCATAAAACTAACCATTTTTTAGTACTAATGTTGGAAAAAGTGTGCTTTTGTCTTCCTTTTGTATTTTCAGGATTAAATGAGCTCAAATTAACAAAAGAAGCAAAAAGACAGCTAAATCTAACATAAATACAAGAAAAGGAAAAAAAAGAGACATGCCCGACCCCACGACAGCATCTTCCCAAGCAAAACAAGAGAACAGAAGGCTGAACACGCCCCGTGCTTAGTGAACACGGGGGCGTGCCCAAGTGCCAGCATAAAAGACAAAGTTATAGAAGCTTCTATCGCCCACCACGGGGCCGTGCTCAGCGGACACGGGGCCGTGGTCAACTATAAGATTCGCAGAATCCAGGCAAATCTTGATAGTACAGATATGCTTCTGCACACGGGGGCATGCTCAGCACACACGGGGGCGTGGTCAACTAATGCAGACAAACTGCAATTAATGAAGACAGAGAAGAGGATGGACAGGGGCCGTGCCCGAGCTTCTGTTCAGCCTATAAATAGGAGTGCTTGGCTCAAGCTCAAACCATCCCTTGGCACACCACCTCTCTCACACTTCACCCACCACCACCATAACACCATCATCCACCACCGTCATCCATTGTCCATCATAGAGTGTGTGAGTCATCTCGGGATCCAAGATTGATCGTAAGAGTTCTTGACAATCAAGGCCATGTTTGCCTAAGTCTCTTACATCACTTGGTGAAGACAAAGCGTCTAGTGTAATACTTTTTATTTTTAATCTTTTCGCACTTTTTACTTGGTTATGTATTAATGACTTTAATAACTAGTTTCTTATGTTGAAGGTGATTTTTCCTTATCATTTGTCCGTGGTGTCTTGGCGTTATTTTACTGTCTATATAAAATAAAAGATTTTCACCATTCATATCTCCACGGTCTATCTGGAGGTATGTTGGCTACCTGGTCAGGGGTTAAGGGAACGGTTTGGTAAGAGTCTTGCCTTGTTCAGTGTATAGATCCTGCAAGGACCTGGGTCAAATTTAGTAGGACCTCCTTCAATACTTAACGGTATTGGATGGGGGGGTCCAAACTCTTTGATCCTCTCATATGTAAGGTACTATTAATACTTTAACCCGGCTACTTAGGACTGTATCCTTGCTAACTCAGACTACTTAGCCGAGGGTAACGTCACCTTCAAAAGAGGGGCCTACCATAATATGCATTAATAACTTAATTAATTATCTTTCAATAATCCGACACTTTAGGATTGTATCCTTACTGACTCAAACTACTGGGTTGAGGGTAACATCACCTTCAAAAGAGGGGCCTACTACAATAACTAAGATAATCTCTTAAATAGTGCAAAAGTGCGGAAATAATCAAATGTTACACTATACACGAGTCGGAGCCAAGTGATTCATCTTGTCTATTTGTTTTTATTTTATTTTATTTTCAGCATTTTAGTTAGTTTTTATTTTTTCTAGTTTGAAACCTTTTTCTAAATTTTTTTATTTGATTAGACGTTGAGGATAAACCGGTACTAAAAGCTCTTGTGTCCTTGGACGACCTCGGTATCTTACCAACACTATACTACGCTCATGATGGGTGCACTTGCCCATATGTGTGTTTAGTGTTAGTAAATATCGTGTTTTATAAATTTAAAACTTGGCTAAAGAAAGTGTAAAAGGACTTAAAATAAACATTAAAACCATAACACACTTCACGCACATCAGTGAGCATCGGATTTCCAATTCGTACAGCAACTAAGCTTTCATATGATTCTAACATAGTAACAACTGATGCCATGTGTTGCTTAGCTATTTCTGGAGAGAGATTTTGACCATTTTGTATATTCAATGTAACATTGCATTGCATTGCAGATTTGTTGAATTCTGTTGTCGAGAACTTGGGGTTGAAAATTTTGGATCAAAACTTGAATAAGATGAAGAAAATCCACCACTCTGAGTTGTAGTGCTAACATTTGTTCCGGAAGAACTATCAACACTGAAAGCAGTCTTAATCTTCAGACTCTGAGTAGTCTCAAATTTGCTTCCTCTATAATATAGACTAACATCTTGATGAGCATTTGGATTATTCATGATAGCAGTTTTCTGAACATCCAATTCGTGTTCTTCAATCTTCTGAATGAACTTACTCAAATTCATACTTTCAGATTTTCTCATATGTTTCAAAATCAACAAATATGTTCCCCATTTATTCTGCGGTAATGCATCGGCTAGCTTATCAACCCATTTTATCGTCGTCTTTCTTGATTTCTAATCTTCTCATTTCCTGAACAAGATGACAATATCTATCGATAGTCATTTTTGTTGTTTCACCTTCAAAAGCTGTAAACATATCAAATGATTTCTTTAGTAATGCACATTTATTTTTAATCATATCAGCACTTCCTTTAAACTTGTTAAGCAATGCCAACCAAATTGATCTAGCAGTTTCCTTATGTTGAAGCAAAACAAAAATATCTTCTTTTACCGCTTGTTGGAGAATGCTAATCATCATTTTTTCACGGGTGTACTTTAATCTCTCATCCGCTGAATAGTTACTGAAAGATTTTTCATTTCCACGTTCATCTTTCGGTTTTTCGTAATCTTTGTCTAACGCACACCATGCATCAAACTTATAAGCTTTCACCCAGTTTTCAAAACGATTTTGCCAACCTTTAAAATCTTCAATGTACATAAGCTTTGGCGGTTTTTGGTAAGTTCCTGTCTCATTCTCACTATAAACAGTTTTAGCAACTGTAGCTGGAGTAACCGGATCAGTAGCAAAAGCATTGTAAAACTCTTCTTCCATGTTTTGGTAAAATGTTTCACAAAATCACAAGGTTCAAACGAAATGGGTTTTCAAACGGATTGAACTTAGTGCGAAATGGCTTTGGTACGAAGTGAACTTGAAGCGAAATGACCTTTTGGTGCGAAATGACCATTTTCAAACGAAACAGCACTTTTCAAGCGAAATGGGATACCAATTCGTGCGAAATGAAGATTCTTGGTGGACCTTTCAAGTGAAATGGTGCTTTCAAGCGAAATGAAGTCTCAATTCGTAAGAAATGGAGTACAATCTGATCAATCCGTGTGAAATGGAGGTCTTGTTTCACACGAAATGGACTATTTCGCACGAAATGATGCTGATGTCACACTATCGGGCAGATTTTTGTCAAATATCAAGTTTTAGGTCGATTTTATGTCTAATTCTTTCAAGGATTGATTAAAACATTATTACGCGTGTTATATGTGAAATTCAATCCATTTTAGCCGTAAAATCTTGTTTAATTTTGAAAAATGTGAAGTAGAATGAGTAGAAGTCAGAAATTTTGGTGAAATCAGGCTGATTTGGTAAGAACTCTTCCTCCTGAGCTCTGATACCACTTGTAGGATCGTTTGCACGACCAAAACGAGTCGTTCAGAAGAGTTCTAATCAATACGAGAGGCGGAAACAAACGTATCGACTTTGAATCAGCTTGATTTACACTCAGAATCACTTTAATTGTCTAGTATATTGATTTGACACGGTTACAGATCAAATGACACGTCAGCAGCACTTCGGCTGTGGAATCTGGAACTGTTACAAACGAAATGACAAGGCACATATATATAGGCCAGCCATTCCGCACGAGATGGTTCAAACGAAATGACTAGTTCCATTTCGTACGAAATGGACAAGTTCCATTTCGTGTGAAATGGCCACCTTCTACTTGTTTCTCATTTTTTGTGCCCTGGTCTATCATTCTATTTACAAGACTTGATACAAGTCGAAGTCGACAGACATATGCACCAACAAATATTGTTCTTGATTCATAGTGATAAAGAAGATAGTGAAAGTTTCTCTTGATTCTTGAATCCAAACATTAACTTGAAAACTACAATGAATGAGATTTTAATCAAAATAAAAATGGGTGTATGCATGTGTGTATATAGGGCCAAGAATATGTGTGTGTGTGTGTGTATAAGTTGTATTTTGATTTTTGATGAAAGAAGTTCTTGATTATTTGATTTCTTGAAAAGTATGATGCAAGAAGGAATTTTTAGTTGTTATACAAGAAAGTTCTAAAGTGATTAGAGATTTGAAAGTGATATATTGAAAAGTGAATTTTTGGAAGTATATGTATGTATAAATTTCGTGTATATGTATGTGTATATGTATGCATGCATGTGAAAATTGTTATACAATCTTAAATGTGCAAGATCTAAGCATGAATAAATATGGATTATTTGAATAATCATGGTGGTATGTGTAATATTTGTAAGAACATGATGTTAGTAAACTTCAAAGCATGATTAGATCATAGGTGATGGTAATGATGTTGTGTGAGTGCATTAGATGCACATATGTGAACTTAGATGATGATATGAAGCATGAAATGATCATATGATTATGATTTCATAAAAATCAGTTTAATCAGAATATAAACACTAAAATAAAGTTATTTTAAAGTGTTTAGTGACATATAACTTTACCATGATGTTTGTTAGCCTTGCATGTTGTACTTGGTGCTTTAAAAGTTGTAAAATACGTGAAATCGCATGATTTATGTGACTTACACAAAAACTGCATTAATCTGATTATAACCACTATTTTAATCAGTAAATAACATGTATTTTGTTTCAATATCAAGTCGTGTCGAGTTGGGATGATTATAGTAACGTTTAACGCGAAACTATGCGTTAAAACGGTCAAAAATCGGGTTTTCGAGTGATTTTTATAAAACTGATTTAGATCAGTAAGTAAACTGATATTTTTAGTTTAAAAATAAGTATTTTAACTAATTTAAAGTTTACTTGGTGTTTGGTTGGTCATACGTGACTTCCGACGCCCGAAAATGTTACCGAATCGCTAAAATACGCATTTTTCAATGAACATTAGTATGGGTAATTTTTGGGTGAACCTTATGTGTTAAGATGTGTTATGTTATATAAACATGTGAATGTGAAAATATGTTAAGTTTTTAACATAATATTAGAAATATAGCTTATGCATGTATGCTTGTGCGTTTTGTGCGGTAGAAACGGTAAAAATCGCGTTAAATGTGTAACTTGTTTGTCGAACATGAAAATTGGTACATATAAGATATTTTATGTATACTTGCTTTAAAAATGTCAAAATAGATAAGTTAACAAGATTTCGCGTGTTTCGATAATAATTTATATAAAAGTTTATGTATATATATTACGACGCGTAAATCGTAGATATATTACGTATAAACGGGAGTGTTAAGGGATTTACATAATAATGGTCACCAATAAAATCATTCGAATCGCAAAATCTTAAAAATGTATATATATGAACTCATATATATATATTAACGTGCCAACATAATCAAAACGTGAACTTTTCGAGAAAATCTCAAAGTTATGTGACAATTCTAAGAAACGGAGAAACCTAGGATTTTTGTGATGAATATTTATTTGAAAATCGTTCCTATATAGATATTAAGACGTGTAGAAATCAATCTCTGGGATTGCGCTATTTAAAATACGCACCCAAAGGTGAGTGTCACTAAACCCCTCTTTTTTCTACTTTGTATACATTTTGGGGGTACAACACGCCAATAAAAGGGTTTAATAATGTTTTGGATTAAAACATACCTTTTAATACAAAATATATATTTTCGTTGAAAATATATGGAGTTTGATAAATCATACATTTCGAGATAAAACGTTTTTGATGAATGAATGTTTGGAGGAAATTGGGATGGTACGGTGTTTCCGAGGAGAAACAGACCGTAAAGTTGGGACGAATGCCAGCCTGGTCTCAAGGGAAGGGGATTCAGGGGATTCGTACAACTTCGTGTATTAAATTTGTCATATTAGTAGGATATATATATTGTACGTGAGGCAGATATCATATTTGTCTCAAAATGGACCCTGCGCCCATGATGTCGTTTAATCTATTAAGTAAATGTACGCGAGGAATTATTGGTAGATCTATCGGGTTGACAACCCCGTCGTGACCGGTCGCCCTGTGTCAAGTCTGTCACACCCCCAAAATACCACATGCGGGAACACCGCGGGACGTGTGACGTACCAGGATCCAAGACACCAATCACATTGAACCAGTAGTAAATATTAAATAAAACATTCAATTCATTTCATAATATAAATCCAAGTCATAAGTTAAAACCAAATTAAACGTTCAGCGGAAGCATAATATCATTCGTTGTTCAAGTGTTTCAAAACAATATACTAAACCAAGAGTAAACATCCAAGAGTTGTGACCCATGACCACTCCTGCACTCCCAGATAGCAAGTTCCATGTCCAAGAATCTATCGACCTGCATGCATGCAGACAAGTGTGTCAGACGACGTGGGTGAGTTCAAAGTTTTGTTAACGTGTTTAGATACCAGTTACTAGATTAAAACGTTTCATAGATTCATTGTTGTTAATCACACGCTTACCGTCGATGGCTCCAGATTATTTGCCCTAAACCCCATTGCCTCTATCAAAGCAATGGTCAAGATGGGGGTCACTAGTTCACTCCCGACCTCCTCGGTGCGGTGTGAGGGTGCCAAACCTAAGTAGCGCTACTAACTAGTACCCCGTTGCCCTACAAGCAACGATTGGTAGGAGGGACTTGAGTGATAGATACAGACGTGTATTAACCAATAACCCAGGTTTAACATTCCAGTCAAACCCATTACCTGACATTCCTCCCCGGAACGTTTACCAGATGTCCCAACCCGGGACGCATGCTTGGAAAAAGAGCAGTGAACTCACCTTGGTTTGCTCGGTATGATTAATTACTTGTTCACACTTAAACAGTCACAGCCTATGGTATTCATGTACGCGATGTCAGTTTACATTCACAAGGTTCACATATAAATGACAGTATGCATTTCAAACAGTGATTCCCAAATGGCACATAGCAGTTAAATAAACTCATTCAATTCCACAGTTTACATGCATTATTCGTAATAATGCCTAACAGTTGGATGTGCCATACATGAAAACCAAGTCATATCTTCTTGGTCATAGTTAGTCATCATTAACAGTATATATCATGGTTTTATTAGCATAGTCATTCATCAACAAAAGTCAACCTAGTTCACTGTGAAGGACCCATGTTTCATCGTATCACCCAAGTTTCGTTGATACACAGTCGACGAAACATCATGTTTCATCGAGAGACAAGTTGACGAAACTCCCCATCTTTCGTCGACAGCCAGGTGACGAAACTCCAGGGTGTTTCATCGACAAGGTAGTTTCGTCACATTACCAGTTACATGCTCCCACAGAAACCCTAACTGCAACTGTCCCGATCATAACAATACGATCATTTGCCATTTTTAATCAATCAGTCCAATCATCAATTACATTCTACACAATCTTAACATGAACAATGGATCAATCAGCATGATATCTATAAGAATTAACATAATAGTTTATGCAAGCACACAAAGTAATTCAATTAACATGTCTAATCCAACAATTGTTCATCATCATGCCAACAGGGTCATCGTCGATGATTTATTAAAACCCTAATCGTCATAAACAATCTATTAATAATCATCTAAATCTCATAATCATCAAACACCTATCATCATGTCAAAACATCGAAATCCTTTATGTCCAGGATTACAGTTTATCGAACATCACTACTGGAATCAAACTCCACTCATGAGAACTTAAGACACAAATCATCAATGCTCAGATAACAACAAGTTCGAATGCCACAAAGAACAATCACAAGAAATACAGATCGGAATCAAGATAGGTTACTTACCGAGAAGGATTTCAGGCGAAGAGATAGACTAACACGGGAAGAAAGAGCTTCGAAGGGAGGGTTTCGCTGGATCCAAAGAACTGTCGTTGCTAACTAGAGGGGGTCTAGGGTTTGAGATATCGTACAACATATACGTTTATAACGATAACAGGGACAGGTGAATAACATCTCTCGTTGGCACCACATCTTGGGCCGAAGCCCATCCAGTAACCAATTCGTGGGTGACGAAACTCCAGGTTTCGTCGGGTGACTTGTGAGTGACGAAACTCTATGTTTCGCCGGGTTATTGAGCCGTGTTTCGTCGAGTGAGGGCATGACGAAAGTTCCATGTTTCGCCGTTCCATGAGTTTAATTTATAACTTAAACAGTTAACAACTTCAATAATTAACCACACTGTAATACCATACACCAATTGTTTATTGGACCGATAGAAATCACAATTCTGAATTGAATATGAAAATGAATACTTCACGTGATGTCTACTGACACAAACCATAACTCGAACCAAACATTCAGCTTTTAATTAATTGTATTTGAATTTCATTGGACCTCCAATACAATCTCACATGGGCCGATATCAACAATTAACCTCTTTAATCCTATTGGGCCGTAATATTAAATCACATGCAATCTGATAATGTTACTTACCAGGCTTCTACATAAAAGAGGATGTTCATAAGTTCTTCAATTTCTTTAATCAAACACCTAAAATCAATGTATTGAAGCTTCCCATTGATTTTCTTCTTGACCCATGACTCCCATGGCACCCACACAAAATACGTATCTTTCTTTTTTCTTTCTGGAATTCTCTACACCTCAGGTTAATAGAGAATCCTTCACAATTTGGCAAGATAAGCCCCTCCATTTTCAAACCTCTTTATTCTTACAATCCTTGTTAAGTTTTATAACTCTACCATATTTTAAATTCTAAATGAAGCTTACCTTGGTAAACAAGGTTAAGCTATTTAAATTAAGTCATTAAATTCTCAAATAGAATTGTTCATTTTATAATTAATTAGTTCAGCATATATAAAATGCTACACAAATCAAGATGTGTCAATATATGAACATCCCCAAATTTGGGATGTTACAGTTGCATCTTTTAAGAAGTCCAACAATCCGTTCATTGTCTGTTGTTGTCTCAACAATATGAATGCAAGCAACGAATTTGACAACTGTGACAGCTTATTAAAAGTTCCTCAGGCTCATGGCAACCGCACTAGTTTTTGAATCAATTCAACTATGTTGGTTCGGTTTAGTTTTTTTTTCCGAGTGTTTCAGTTATGTTTCAATAAATAATATCTGATTGAGAAGCACTAAAATAACAACGGTTCTCCAATTCCAGATCAGTAATGTAAGGAGAAGCGTTGAGATAACGGACATCCATCAAGCTCAAAAAGAAAACTTGTGTTTCCCATAGTCACAAAAGACTGCGGTTTGTAATTCCCATAGCCACCGTTTCGATAGTCAAAAACGGTTGCGGTATGAACATTCAATCTTCATTGCTTCATTAAAATTAACAAGGAGGTCTCGGTTGCATATTTTAGAGAGACCTTTAAGTACGGATCCTACAACTGCATTTGGAACCAGAAGTCCAATAATCCGTTTATTATCTGTTGTTGTCTCAACAATATGAATGCACGCAACGAATTTGACAACTGTGACAGCTTATTAAAAGTAGAAATCACCTCCAATCCTTTCCTGGTCAAATCACACAATATAAAGTTTAAACTTATCGTGTGTTGTAGTTTGGAAAGATGTCTGAATAGAGATCTGAATAACAAACTGTGGAGAACTTGTTTGTGTTATCCTTCAACATACGCTAAAATACTCTAAAATACGAAAAAAAATCTAAAATACTACAAAATAGGCAAAAATACACTAAAATACGCTAAAATACGTTAAAATACATGAAAATATGCTAAAATACACTGCAATATGTTAATATACGTGGTGCATGTCGAGTGTGATATGATGTTATTAATATTTTGAGCTCACTTTACGCATTAGTCAAGTTTTAAATTTATAAAACACAATATTGTACTAACACTAAACACACACTTGGGCAAGTGCACCCATCGCGAGCGTAGTATAGTGTTGGTAAGATAACGAGGTCGTCCAGTATCGGTTTATCGTCAACGTCTAATCGATCTAAATTTTTGAGAAAAGTTTTTAAACATAAAAGAAAATCTAAAAATTAGAAAGATAAATAAAAGGAAAAAACAAATAGACAAGATAGAATCACTTGGATCCAACTCATCTTTAATGTACCCTTTGATGATTTTCGCACTTTCGGACTTTTTAAGAGATTATCTTAGTTATAGTAGTAGGCCCCTCTTTTGAAGGTGACGTTACTCTCAACCCAGTGGTTTGAGTCAGCAGGGATACAATCCCAAAGGGTCGGAATATTGAACGATAATTAAATAAGTTATTAATGCGAAAAGTGGTAGGCCCCTCTTTTGAAGGTGACGTTATCCTCGGCTAAGTGGTTTGAGTCAGCAAGGATACAATCCTAAGAAGCCGGTTTAAAGTTTTAATATTAGTTTACATATGAGGGGTTCAAGCTAATCACACCCCCGCCATCCAATACCTTTGGGGCATTGAAGGAGGTCCTAGTAAGCTTGAACCAAGTCCTCGCAGGATCTATACACTAAACGAGACAAGAACTTTACCAACCACCCTCCTAACCCCCTTCCAGGTAGTTAACGCGCTTTATATAAACCGTAAAGACACGAATGAGCAAATCAATGACATCATGAAGAAATGGTAAAGAAAATTCACTTTCAACATAAGAAACTAGTTATTAAAGTCAATAATACATATCCAATTAAAAAGTGCCGAAAGATTAAAAATCAAAAGTAGTACATTAAAGACTTGGCCTTTGATTGACTTTCACCAAGTGATGTAAGAGATTAGCCAAACATGGCCTTTGATTGACAAGAACTCTTACAATCAATCTTAGATCCTGAGATTACTACACACTCTAAAGATGGAAGATGGATGATTTGTGGTGGGTGTTGGTGTTGTAGTGGTGGTTGAATGGTGGCAAAGTGGGAGATAAGTGGTTTGCCAAGGGATGCCTTTGAAGTGAACGAAGCACCCCTATTTATAGCCTGAACAGAGTCCCGGCCACTGCCCCGTGTCCATTGGGTACGGCCCGTGGCCATCATCTTCTCTTCCTTCATTAATTGCAGCTGTCAGCTGGGGGCCCCACACGACCCCGTGGCTCCTGGACATGGCTCCGTGGTCAACTCTTTGCTGTACTATCAAGATTCTGCAAATCTAAGAGTTGACCACACCCCATGGTGAGCTGGGCACGGCCACGTGGTGGGCGTAGAAGCTTTTGCAGCTTTTGTCTTGATGTGTCAGGGCTGACCACGCCCCATGCCTGGCTGGGCATGGCCCCATGGTCAGTTTCTGTCTTCTTGTTTTTGCTTTGGGAGATGCTGCCGAGGGGTCGGGCATGTCACGTTATTCATTCTTCTTGTATTTATGTTGGTTTTAACTGCTTATTTATTCCTTTTGTTCTTTTAAGCTCATTTGGTCCTGTAAATTCAAAAGGAAGAAAGAAACACGCTTTTTCCAGCATTAGTACTAAAAAAGGGTTGGTTTTATACCTCTATTGATGTAATTTATATGTTGCATTTACCCCCACACTTGAATCTTTGCTTGTCCTCAAGCAAAACTCTTTGAATGTGGCTTACACACCCAAATGAAATAGGTAGAGAAGAAGTTTTGTGGCTTGTCTTGAGTGTCAGGAATCCAAGATCTTTATTTAATTTTGTTTTTATTTTATTTACAATCCTATTCGTCATGATTTATTTAGAACGATTTGTAAAGAAAAATTATTTATTTGGGCATAACATGCCTCTTAAAAATTCCATTTATATACAAGTTCACACACCTCACGGGAGATCACTCAACACTTGGTCGAAGATGTATTTTTGTGATAACACTCAATTCCGGCATGGAACTTACTTCTACCATATGCTTGCCAAGCGATCAAACCTCCTCCTTTTTAACTATAAACCTTCGTAAATATCAAGAGGACTTTGGGAAGGGTTAGGCTTGGGCTAAGGGTAGGTGGTTTTTGGGTTAGTAGCTAGTGAAATGGCGAAAAGCGTAAAAAGCGTCGGTTATCATAAAACTTTTTGTTTTTGTGACATTTATTCAATACTAAGCATATTCAAACAAGATTTTTGAGGAACTTGTTTGGTTATTGCAAAATTCTCTATTTTTAATGTCACAAGATAACCGAGCTTTTTACTAAAACAAATGGGTTTGAAAGGAAAAAGGTTTTGGTGGGTAATGGGTGTTTGTTTTTCGTGTTTTTGAAACGAAAAGGTTTAGGCTCAAAGGGGTTAACTAGGAGGATTTTGGGTAGTGATGTAAAAAGGATGAAAATAATGGTTTTGAAAGAAAAAGTTAGTCCTAATGCCTCCATCATTTACTTACTTGGGTTTAAGTTGGTAAGGACCGGGAATGAATCGTCTTGGCAAGTTCTAGAGTCGTAAGAACCAAGCAGCTATCACACAAGAAACGAAAATGAGCATTTAGTTTAAGGATGTATGCATGTATGCTCAATAAAGGCTCAAAACTCACTTATTGTGGGAATGGGTTTATAGTGTGATCAAGTATATATAATCAAATTTTTAAAAGATTTGTCATGCCTTTTTATAATTTTCTTATTCGGTTCTTTTTATCACGACGCTATCGGTTATAAATTTGTAAAAACATAACCTTTTTAGAACTTGTTATTCCCAAATTAAACCAAGACAAGTAAAAAAATGAAAAAATTTTTGGAAAAGATTTGGGGTGATTAGTGGTTCCAATAGAGTTTTGTGTAAGGCTTGTTATTAGTTGCAAGATTCAAGGTTTTAGCATCCCCCCCCCCACACTTAAATTACACATTGTCCTCAATGTGTCCCAAAATAAGTTTTTAGGTTGATTTGAATGTGTAAAAGTATTTTAAAAACAAGTTTTTATGTTATTGGGCATCTGACCACGGCCCCGTGAGGTCCGGGCACGGCCCCGTGGTCAGATTGCCAGTAACAGAAATGAACAGAATGTTGGCCACGGGGCGTGTCTAGTAAGCACGGCCCGTGGCCAGTTACCTGATTACTTGCTGTTTTCTGCAGAGCTCCGGGCACGGGGTGTGTTGGGCTGGGCATGGCCCCGTGCTACACATGCTGGAAGGATGAAAAAGTTATCGGGAGGCACTGTTTACGTGCATGGGGTGCGGTTTTAACGTCCCTTTGGCAGTTTTCATCTTTTCGAGAGTGATTTTTCCTGAAAAGTAAGACTAAACTAGAAAACATTAAAGTTAAACTAAATTAACACTAAGGATAGTTCCTCGGAATGCCTCCGTGGTGCGCCACGTTTATAAGGGTCCTTGGCTAGACCCAAAGCAAGTTATATGTTACCCATGTGGGATGTCTCGCATCCTGTGTTGCACCGTCGGAGAGCGTCATCCAAGCTTGAGTCTATGACATCCATGTAGTTGACCGGGTTGTCCTCTACTCTTTTTCCAACCCCGAATTTCATCTCCTTGTCCCCAACCCTCAATGTTACTAATAGATTCTCGATGACACCTTATGGGTATTTGACAGACCCATCGGCGAGTTGTATGCTCATTTTTGTGGGGCTTGTTTTTCCTAGTCCGAGTCGGTCAAACATTGATGCGGGCATAAGATTGATGCTAGCCACAAGGTCGGCTAGTGCATTTCGTATGGGTGATCCCCCAATGGAGCAAGGGATGGTAAAACTTCCGGGTTCGATCTTCTTTTGTGGGAGTTTGTTGAGGAGTACAGCTGAGCATTCTTCACTTAGGTTGACCAATAGCAAAGTTTCAATCTTTCTTTTGTGGGTGAGGAAGTCTCTCATGAATTTTGAGTATTTTGGAATTTGAGTGAGGACTTCTACAAATGGGAGATTGGTATGCAATTGCTTTAGTAAGCTTATGAATTTTGTGAATTGCTCATCGGTCTTTTGGCGAAGTAACCGACCGGGGTAGGGTACCGAGGGGTTTTTGGTAGGTTTGGAATTTTGTGGGATAGTTGTTTCTTGGTGGGCTGAGGGTGAGTTTGTGGTTTGGTCAGGTGGATTGTTGTTGATTGGGGATAGTGGTGTTTCCTCTGGTCCTACGGTCCAGTTTCTTAATGTCATGAGGTGTACTTGCGTTTTGGATTAGTTTCGGTATTGCTAGGTAATGCGCCTTGTGGTCTCTCGGAGAAATTTTGGGCTAGTTGGCTTATTTGTTTTTCAATGTTTTGAATACTAGCTCGTTAGTTTCTAATGTCGGATTCCATTTGTAGGAACCGATCCGAGTACCTTTTGTCGGTTTCGGAGATGAGGCGTGTGATGAGGTCTTCAAGCTTCTCCTGGCCCCCTTGTTGTTGTCGAGTGAAATTTTGTGACTCGTTTCTTGTTTGTTGTTGAAAGTTTGGTCGTTGATTTTGATTTTGTTGGTTACTACTATTCCCGGGCTCCCTCCAGCCAAAGTTAGGGTGGTTACGCCAACTTTGATTGTGGGTACCCGTTGGGGGACCCAACGGTCTAGGTCGATTATCAATATAGTTTACCATTTCCGTTTGATTTTCCATTCCTTTCATACAACTCCAATTTTCATGTGGCCCACCACACCCTTCAAAAGCCATAACCGAGGCCATTTTTGCCATCTCTAATTTTTTTATTTTTGAGGATAGGGCCTCGATTTGGGCTTGTAAAGAGGTGTTCTCATCTACTTTATGGGCGCCCGGGGCAATAGACTTTGAACCTCAGGGGGTGTGACATTGAAAATTGTTTTGAGCGATTTCCTCAATTTGATTATAGATTTCATTTGGACGTCTATTACCTAGAAGTCCCCCGAAGCTTGAGTCAAGTGTTTGTCTCGTGTGTGGCAATAATCCATTATAGAAAGTGGATACTTGTTGCCACACTACGAGACCATGATGAGGGCATTTTCTCAATAGCTCCTTGAATCTTTCCCAAGTTTCATATAAGGATTCCCCGTCCTCTTGTGAATATGTATTTATTTCAGTCATTAATTTAGCGGTTTTAGAGGGCGGGAAATATTTATATAGAAACTTTTGGGAAAGTTCATCCCAAGTGTTTACCGATCCACTTGGGAGGGTGTTGAGCCAAGCCTTGGCTCGGTCTTTTAGTGAAAATGGGAACATTCGGAGGCGGACGGCGTCGTTTGATGCTCCGTTGATCCGGAAAGTGTCACATATTTCCAAAAAGTTGGTAATATGTAAATGCGGATCTTCATCGGGTAGGCCATGGAATGTTGCGGAATTTTGGAGCATTTGGATCAAATGCGGCCGAAGTTCGAAATTGTTGGCATCGACGTTAGGTGCATTGATGGTGGCTTCGAGGTTACCGACCGTGGGTCATAGGTAATCCATTAGGGTACGTTGATCCGCCATCGGGATTTGATCCCCTAAAGCTTTCTCTTGATTCTTGGCTTTTAGTCTTTCTCTTAGAAAGCGTTTGGGTTCGTCTAGAGGTTCTTTTATGTCTTTATCGGAACTGGAGCTCATGCACCGCGTAGAGTTTTCAGGCCCTGCAATTGAGTTCTGCGATCAAAACAGAAAAGAATGTTGGTCAGATTCTTCACTACGGCCCCGTGGTCAATGACCACGGCCCGTGGTCGTGTTACAGTTGCTGTTTTCTGGATCCCTAGTTACTGGGGAGATCAGCACGGCCCCGTGGTGCACCTCCACGGCCCGTGGTCACTCTTTTGTAACTCAGAAAACAAAAACTGCCAGTAAAGATGATGGGCACGGCCCGTGCTGAGTTCTGGAGATTCTTGAAAAATTAAGAAAAAAATTCCTAAAAAAATAAAAAAAATAATAATAATGATAAAAATAATTAGGCCGTTGATTTTAAACTTTCTTAAAATCCTTGTGTCCCCAGCAACTGAGTGTGATATGATTTTATTAATACTTTGAGCCAGTTTTACACATTAGTCAAGTTTTAAATTTATAAAACACGATATTGTACTAACACTAAACACACACTTGGGCAAGTGCACCCATCGCGAGCGTAGTATAATGTTGGTAAGATACCGAGGTCGTCCAAGGACACAAGATCTTTTAGAACCGGATTATCGTCAACGTCTAATCGATCTAAATTTTTGAGAAAAGTTTTTAAACATAAAAGTAAATCTAAAAATTAGAAAGATAAATAAAATGAAAAAACAAATAGACAAGATAGAATCACTTGGATCCAACTCATCTTTAATGTACCTTTTGATGATTTTCGCACTTTCGGACTTTTTAAGAGATTATCTTAGTTATAGTAGTAGGCCCCTCTTTTGAAGGTGACGCTACCCTCAACCCAGTGGTTTGAGTCAGCAGGGATACAATCCCAAAGGGTCGAAATATTGAAAGATAATTGAATAAGTTATTAATGAGAAAAGTGGTAGGCCCCTCTTTTGAAGATGACGTTACACTCGGCTAAGTAGTTTGAGTCAGCAAGGATACAATCCCAAGAAGCCGGTTTAAAGTTTTAATAGTAGTTTACATATGAGGGGTTCAAGTTATTCGCACCCTCGCCATCCAATACCTTTGGGGCATTGAAGGAGGTCCTAGTAAGTTTGAACCAAGTCCTCATAGGATCTATACACTAAACGAGACAAGAACTTTACCAAACCACCCTCCTAACCCCCTTCCAGGTAGTTAACGCGCTTTATATAGACCGTAAGGACACGAATGAGCAAATCAATGACATGATGAAGAAATGGTAAAGAAAATTCACTTTCAACATAAGAAACTAGTTATTAAAGTCATTAATACATATCTAATTAAAAAGTACCGAAAGATTAAAAATCAAAAGTAATACATTAAAGACTTGTCTTCACCAAGTGATGTAAGAGATTAGCCAAACATGGCCTTTGATTGACAAGAACTCTTACAATCAATCTTGGATCCCGAGACTACTACACACTCTAAATATGGAAGATGGGTGATGGTGGTGGGTGTTGGTGTTGTAGTGGTGGTGGAATGGTGGCAAAGTGGGAGAGAAGTGGTTTGCCAAGGGATGCCTTTGAAGTGAACCAAGAACCCGTATTTGTAGCCAGAACAGAGTCCAGGCCACAGCCCCGTGTCCATTGGGCACGGCCCGTGGCCATCATCTTCTCTTCCTTCATTAATTACATCTGTCAGCAGGGGGCCCCACACGACCCCGTGGCTTCTGGACACGGCCCCGTGGTCAACTCTTTGCTGTACTCTCAAGATTCTGCAAATCTAAGAGTTGGCCACGCCCCACGGTGAGCTGGGCATGGCCTTGTGTTGGACGTAGAAGCTTCTGCAGCTTTTGTCTTGATGTGTCAGAGCAGACCACGCCCTATGCCTGGCTGTGCACGGCCTCGTGGTCAGTTTCTATCTTCTTGTTTTTGCTTTGGGAGATGCTGCCGAGGGGTGGGGCATGTCATGTTATTCCTTCTTCTTGTATTTATGTTGATTTTGGATGCTTCTTTGTTCCTTTTGTTCTTTTAAGCTTATTTGGTCCTGTAAATTCAAAAGGAAGAAAGAAACGTGCTTTTTCCAACATTAGTACTAAAAAAGGGTTGGTTTTATGCCTCTATTGATGTAATTTATATGTTGCATTTTGTACACATCAATACGATAAAATACGCTAAAATACGTCGAAATACGTTAAAATACACCGAAATACGTAAAAATAACCTAAAATAGGTTAAAATAAGCTAAAATACGTTAGAATACGCCCAAATATGTCAAAAATACTATAAAATACGCAACAATATGTTAGAATACGTCAAAATAGGCAAAAATACATCAAAATACGTGACTAATGATATTTCCACACGCGTAT
>JARYGA010054571.1:0-86006 GCA_030545235.1 Helianthus tuberosus | reverse complement strand
AAATAATAAAACAAGTATAAGCCCTAAACAACAAATTCAAATATGCAATTATCCAAATACACCCTAAACAATAAATGAGAATATCTAACCTGAGTCAGTGCCATTGTCTTCCAAGTTCCAAGCCATCCACAAGATTAAATCGTAAAACTGAGTGCTATTGTTTCAAGTTCCATATATATATATATATATAGGGGATAGTTAAAATGAGAACCACCTCGAGTTGTAAGAACCAGCGAGAACCACCCCCGCGGGGGGGCGTTGACCACGATTTTTTTTTACAACTAGATGTGTATATTTTAACACCCTACGCAAAGTTTGGGTTCAAACGGCGCGCCCGATGGGGTAGTTTTTTACGCCCAAAGTTTGGGTTTTTTTAATTTCTTTTAATTTTTCTTTTTTTTTAACCAAACTTTGGGCGTAAAAAACTACCCCCTCGGGGGCGCCGTTTGAACCCAAACTTTGCGTAGGGTGTTAAAATATACACATCTAGTTGTAAAAAAAAATCGTGGTCAACGGCCCCCCGCGGGGGTGGTTCTCGCTGGTTCTTACAACTCGAGGTGATTCTCATTTTAACTTATTCCTATATATATATATATAGGAACGGGTTCTGGAGAAAACGGCAAAAAGTGTGAGAACGGTGAGAACGCATCCTGGCCCAACACGTGGCGCGGGGCATGATCAGGGTTGGAAGGGTTTTTTGGTCATTTTATCTTCCGCTTTTCCAATTTCTTTTTTCACAATATTGATTTATTTTTGGCGTTTAAGATTTTTTGGCGTTAACCAAATTCAATAATTATATGGCGTTTTTCATGGTTTCATTGTATCAGTATTTTTGGCGTTATGGCGTTTTATGGCGTTATTCAAATCGTATGCCATTGGAACCCCAAGGGGGTCAGAATTTCTTTGTGAATGGCTTCATCCATACCGAGTATGGCCAGGACTTTTTAGGATGACGCCGCATTGTTTGTTCTTAGATTCAAAGGCGTTTTAGACAAGATGGCCCATTGTTCTATTATTTTTTATATACATTTTGGCGTTTTGTGGTATCTTGGTGTTTTACAATCGGAAGATTATATTACAAACATAGGGAAAAAATTATATGCAAAAAAAATTCTAATCGGATCTCTGTTCACAATCTTCACTGTCACCAGTCTATCTCTTCACAATCTTCACCAGATATATGGCGTTTTATGTAAAACTTAAACAAACACATCGATTTGATTATTTTTGTCTGCTCGTTTGTTGAAGCGGATTTTGTAGATGTTTTTTGGGGATATAGATCTTTGAAGATCAAGATCAAGTTGAAGAACCAAACGAAAAACCCACCCACACGTCATCCAAGCCTTCTTCAAGAACAAAGAACACAGAATGACATTGACTGTCATCAGTATCTTTTTCTTGAATTTTTGTCCATCTCATGCAGCAAAATCCATTCAGTGAAAACTTCATGAAGAACAATACTGAATCTCCAAGAAAGCATATTAGCCATTTTGATTTTGATTTTTATTTTTTGACGTTTTACAATGAGTGGTATTTAGTAGTATTGGCGTTTGTTTTTTTGTTTGATCAAATGGAAGTTGCTAATTGGTATCATTTTATATGATGTCATTTTGGCGCGTAGGTTAGGCGGTGCATTATTATAATAAAGTATTTGTCGTTTTCAGTTACTGTTTGTAATTATTGTTTTTGATAAGCTTTATCTCTGAAGTCTGTAACACGTCCCATCTTTCAAGTTTGGCGTTTTGGTTTTACTGTTTGTAGTTACTGTTTTTAGTTACCATTTCAAGTTTGGTTTTTCATTTTTTTATTAGTTTTTTATAATATTTGTCCAAAGTAATATTATTATAGCTTGGAAGTTTTTAGGGCGTTTTATGGCAATATGGCGTTTTGATAAACATTTGTCTGTATGGCGTTTTTATTATAAATGGCGTTGTTATTTATATAACAATCAACTGAAATAGAAAAATAGAAAAAAAAATATAAATAATTGATCTTCCAAATCTTCACTGTCAGCAGTCTCTTTCTTCTTTTGAAGTATCTTCACTGGCTGTTTCGACTTTCGTATGATTCATTTTAATTTTAATTCATCTTCAGCCTTTTTTTCTTGAAGATTTGTCCATCTCATGCAGCAAAATTTTATTGAGCTAACAATCCATTCGGCAAAACTTTTCCCCGTAGAAGAATATTGAATTTTGGTGTTTTACCGATAAAAAGAACGCCACCAAATAAAAGCACTTTTAAAGCTCAAATTTTGATCATGCTAAGATCAATAATGTTTTGCTGTATGAGATGGACAACATTTTTAATCCTCGGTTAAGAAAGATAACTGACAATGTTGTCCACCCCATACAGCTAAACTTTATTGATAACAAACCTCAATAATGTTTTTGTATGTTTTGGCGTTTTAAATTGGATGGAAGTTGATGACAAGCAAACTGAATTTCAAATAAACGTTTTGGTTTAGAAGATATTTGATGTTTGGGTTTTTTGGCGTTTCTAAGACGAATGGTATATATTAAATATGGCGTTTGGGGTTTTGTGTGTGTTTTTAATTGAAGCTCTGAGATGTTGTATATATAGGATTTTTTTGGCGGTTTTTTTAGGCGGGATTTTATTATAATTGAGTTTGGCGTTTTATATCTAATGACGTTTTTAGTTAGCATGGCGTTTGTTATTTTGTATGGCGTTTTATTTCATGATATGGCGTTTTGTGTGGAGAAGTCAAAAGACCATTTTACCCTTAATGAAGCGCGTCCACATAATAAAATTGATGTTATTTACGAAAACGCAACCGCGCCAATCTAGTCCATAGATTGTTTTGATCGGACGATTCATAAGCGTTCTCACCGTTCTCACACTTTCTACCGTTTTCTCTAAATATATATATATATATATAGGACAAAGATCCGTTAGGAACCACCTCTTATTGCGAGAACCGCGAGAACCAATGTGAACACAACAAAAAATGCCTAAAAATAGCTAAAAATCACACAAATTTTTTTTATATTTTTATAAAAAAATCGCTACTTTTCGAAGCAAAAAAAAATTAAAAAATTAAAAAAAAAATGGCTACTAAAAATAGCGATTTTAACATAAAAAATATTAAAAAAAAAATTTAGATTTTTTCAAGGTTTTTTGGGGGTTTAGTTTTTAGCATTTTAGCTTGGGGTGGGGGTTTAGGTTTTTTTTTTTGGGGGGGGGGGGGGGGGGAGGGTAGGTTTTTTGGGGGTTTTAATTTTTAGCATTTAGCTTAGAGGGGGGGGGGGGTTAGGTTTTTTTGGGGGGGAGGGGGGTTTAGGTTTTTTTTTTTTTTTGGGGGGGGGGGGGTGAGGGTTAGTTTTTTTAGCTATTTTAGGTTGTGTTCACATTGGTTCTCGCGGTTCTCGCATGAACCTTACCCTATATATATAGGGTAAGGTTCATGCGAGAACCACCCTTATTGCGGGTAAGGTTCATGCGAGAACCGCGAGAACCAATGTGAGCACAACCTAAAATAACTACAAAAACATAAAAAAAAAACCTAACCCCCCCCCCCCCCCCCCCAAGCTAAAATGCTAAAAACTAAACCCCCAAAAAACCTTAAAAAATCTAAAAAAAATTCAAAAAAAACTAATTTTTTAATATTTTTTATGTTAAAATCGTTACTTTTAGTAGCAAAAAAAATTTAATTTTTTTTTTTTGCTACTAAAAGTAGCGATTTTAACATAAACAATATTAAAAAAAATTTGTGTGTTTTTTAGCTATTTTTAGGCATTTTTGGTTGTGTTCACATTGGTTCTCGCGGTTCTCACAATTAGGGGTGGTTCCTAACGGATCTTTGTCCTATATATATATATATATAGTTATAGTTTTAGTTAAAGCATGCTTGCACATGAGGGTAAAATATATAGAAAAAGTGTATCGTAAATTTTGCCTTAACGTACGAAGCGTACGCAATGACAAATTCGCATGTTATAACAAAGGTCGCATATTTGAAGATCGCATGTTCAAAAGAACAAAAAAACAAATCGCATATTTATTAAAAAAAACAATTTCGCATGTTAATAAAAAAATCGCATGTTGGTTCAAAAATCCAAACTCGCATGTTATAAAGTTTTTTTTTCGCACATTGATATTGAATCTCGTAAGCTTCATACGTTAAGACATTTTGTACAATAACCGGCCTCAAATATATATTACTGTATATATTTCTTACTAAATTTGAAAATTGTAATTATATTTCCTAATTGTTATTTAGCTTATCTTTTCTGTATTCTTCAAACTCTACTGAAATATTTGTTTCTTCAAGAAATTCTTCAACATCTTCTTTCATCACCACCGTGAACCAGAATTGTCAGTAAACCACTAAACCAGTACTATAACCCACCATTGTAAACCGCTGGTTTTAGGCTAGAGGGTATGGTGATGCTCCTCCAAGGGAGGATGATCTGCCACGTAGGCGTCACGTCATAGTCCTCCAAAGGATGGTCCATCTCACAAAACTAGTGGGTATGGGAGGATGGTCCTAGATGATCTTATCCTATCCCACTATGTACAAGTAACCATGCCTGATGTACAAACACAAACAAAGGGTGCCCGCCATATTTTATTCGTCGCAAACGGCGACATCTCGACGATGAGGACGATAACGGACGGGGGCGGCGTGAAGGGCAGTTCGTCGCCGGTGGAGGACGGACCAGAATGGCCCTCCATATCGTGCAGCGTTAGAGAAAAAGCCAAACAATTACACTAATGTTGACTTTATATTCCCAACTTTTTATAATAATAAAACTACATGAACTCACTATTAAAAATTTTGATTTTTTTTTTAAAGATGGGACATTTGGTTCATAAATATTCTTAAAAAAATGTAATTTGTCAACGACGGCGGTGTCAATAGTTATGGAGCGGTGGATTCATTTTTAGACCATGGGGTATGGGGCGGGGGTTTGGGCGTGGGTTGGGGGAAAACGACCAAGCCATCATCCTGGGTGGGCTTGGGTTTGGGCGTGACCCCTTTGGTGTGGGTTTCAGCCCGGGCGTCGGGCGGGCTAGCAAGGTGAGATGGCGTGCTCTCAATGGCCAAACCAAACTCATGCCCCAACCCAAGCCCCCAACCCAAGCCCCCACCATACCCCATGGGCGTGGGTTTGGATTTGAAATTATACCCCAAGACACGTGTTAACCAAAGCCCCAACCCAACCCAAGCCCACCATACCCCACGGTCTTATTTTGAGTGAATTTATTTTTATTTTTTACCCTTTATTCTCCAACAAAGCGCATGTTATGTCTTGAGGGGGTTCGGAGTAGTATTCGGTAAAGCCACTTTACCGAAGTGGCAAACCAATGCCAATTAGGTTTACCGATCAAACATTTGCCAATTCGGTGAGTGCTTGCCGTACGGTGTAGGGAGTGTATGAGAGAGAGAGGGTAGTGTGGGGTGGGGTCCATTCCAATCTCAACCAATCACATTTTTTTCATTTTTTTAAGTTTACTACTTCATCAAGTGTCTAATCATTGTCAACACTTTTCAACAAAGTTTAAACACTTTTCACTGATTGACGTTGCGCACTCTGATTGGTTGATTTTTTAGTTTGGCACTATCAAGTGTTTAACCACTCCTTACACCTTGAGTTCTAACTCCAACTGTTTATATGAACCAAACAAGCAAGACATGAAATTATTCCATATATAAATAAGCAAGGTTTTTGTGCATAACTACTTGTATCTTGTGCTTTGAGAGTTTTTCTAAAAAAACTTAGTTTTTTAATTTTAATCCAAAAGTTTTTAGCTTTTGTAATTTTAACTCTACATAATTTGTTTTTTTTTTACTTTAACCCAAAACTAAACTTGATTTCTTACTTTTAACCCAAAGGTTTTTAGCTTTTGCAATTTTAACCTTACATAATTTGTTTTCTTAACTTTAACCCAAAACTTTTCATTATTTGCAATTTAACTTCATAACTTTTGTCACTTATACTTTTCATCTTTGCCAAATTTTCGTTTTGCGTATAGTTCTAAATTTTCCGACTTAATACAATGCAACGTACGAGTGTGGTTCAACTTTTTTATGTTTTGTATCAAAATTTGCATGTTAACACGGCGCTTTCAACGTTTTTACCTCTATTTTTTCATGTTTGACAGGTTCGTCACAACACGCAGAACCTAGGTCGAGTCAGTGTTGGTGGTCGATGACGGTTGTGTGACATTAGTACTATTTGACACCGTTTTACGCCCCGCCCTACCGCAGGGTGTGCTTTGGGGGTTTTCTAAAGAAAATTGATTTTTTTACTTTTCACCAAAAAGTATTTTATAAATTACTTTTAACCCAAAACTATTTGTTTTTTTACTTTTAATCCAAAACTTTTTATCTTTTGCAATCTATCCTCGCAACTTTTTTTACTTTCAACTTTGGTCCTTTAAAGTTTTAATTTTCCGCAAATTTTTCGTTTTATGCTTGGTCCTAAATTTTGTGACTTAACACATCGCAACGTGCGTCTTTGGTTTAACGTTTTTATGTTTCGTTCTAAATTTTGCGAGTTAACACGACGCAACGTGCGCGTGTGGGTGGACGTTTTTACATCGTATATTTTTTATCGTTTGAGAGGTTTAACATAACGTGCGGGTCCTAAATCGACTTTGTTATGACTAAAGAATCCCCGCCGTATTGCGGCGGGTCTAAATTTTAGTTCATATTAATTAAATGAACTCTAACTAACTGAGCAAGCGCTCGTGAGGCATGATTAGTCGGGGCATCGACCTCCATTTATTTCTTCTTCAATATTGAATTTTAAAAAATATTATTATAAGAATTTGTTATTTTTAGACTTTTCTAAAAGTGGTTTTGACTCATTCATTAACATGTTTTGTTGCAGTTTACATTTTTTTATTTGGAACATGTCTTGTCGTAGTCTATATTATTATTTGACATTAGTTTGTTATCGAACATTAATGTTGCATGTACTTATAATAAGCTTAGCTATATGAAAAAGAGTAAATTACGTTTTTGACCCATGTGGTTATATCACTTTTACTATATTAGCTCAAAATATGAATTTTTAACATACCTGCCCCCATGGTCTCTATAACTAACCATTTTGGCCCCTAAGTCTAGAGATCATGGGAGCCAAAAGGGTTAGTTATAAAGACCATGGGGGCCAAAATGGTTAGACTTAGGGGCCAAAATGGTTAGTTATAGAGACCATGGGGGCGGATATGTTAAAGATTCTTATTTTGGGCTAATATAGTAAAAGTGATATAACCACAGGGGCCAAAAACGTAATTTACTCTATGAAAAATAATTTAAACAAATATTCGGGTTGTATAAACCCGGGTTAAATCAATCTTAAACCTCATTGAGTCCAACTAAGTCTGCGTTATGAAGATTCATTAGGCTATCCATCGAGTGTAAGAAACTTTTCATGCCGATCGACTCCTTTGCATCCTTGTTTGAAATGTCTAAAGTTATTATACAAATGAGCTTATATACTAAATGTGAGAAGTAGAGATTTTGTTTTTAATCCTTATCTTGTCAAGCATATACTTTAGTCTCAGAATCTAAAAAAAATCGTGTACTTACAGTTTTACACTAGTAGAGTAATTATATAAGCACTCTACTTTAATTGCACATAATTACTCTACTAGAGTAAATACACGATTTTTTTTTCTTTTATATTTTTCAACTAAACATCATGCTTTAGTATATAGAAAAAAAAAATTCTTTCACTTCTCACGTTTAGTTTGTTAAGCCTATTTACCATGCATAACTAGGGTTGTAAACGAACTAAATGTTTAGCGAACATTTTGTGAACCATTCGGCGGGAAGTTCGTTTACGTTCGTTTAGTTAATGAATGAACATGAACAAGAAATTCCTTAGTTAAATGAACGAACACGAACAAATGTCTTGTTCGTTCAATAAAGTTCGTGAACGTTCAGTAATGTGTTCGTGAACATTTGTTCATGATCGTTTGTTTATGTTGTTTATTAATTTTTTTTAGCATTTATTTATATTATCTAAACTTTTTATATTCCTTAATTCTTATTTATCTCACTACCAAAACAAATAAAATAGGAAACATTACCTCCACCTTGTTTATGCGCCATACCCATTTTCTTCTCATTATTCACATCGAAAAATACTATCGAACTTCGTCGATTTTATCTGTGTTCGTGAATCGTTCATGAACACGTTACTTTCCTTAACGAACGAACACGAACAAAAAATCTCGTTCGGTAATTGTTCATACCGTTCGTGAACACATTATATCCTTAAAGAACGAACATGAACTTCGTGTTCGTTTACAGCCCTATGCATAACAAATTACAACTATTTCTTCTATTCGTTGGATATATTTGTTTATTGTAATCGTGGAAAACACTTGCTAGGATCAGGGACGAAGTTTCTTTGGGCCTGAGCCCTCTCCCTCTGTTTTTTCGCTCATAGTTTAATTTTATCGAAAACATTTTTTAATTTTTTTATTTTAAAATATTTGATTTTTCGTTCAAGCTCTAACCACTGGCAAGTGCATTATGTTATTGGATAACTAAAGTGGAAGATAAGAATGTTGGTAAATACCCATGGCATTGTAGCCTAGTGGTATCTTGGGGGTGGGATAAGGCTTATGACCATTAGGTCATGGGTTCAATTCCCACAAAGGGGGTTTTTCCCATATTTATTGGGTTTCCTCCTGAATTGATGTATAGGCATTATTGCCTAGTGGAGATGGATATGATCGGGTGGTTCTGCTTGTGGCATGATGATACTCCAGTGATCCGTCAGTGATCCAAATTTTGCCGTTCAAAAAAAAAAGAATGTTGGTAAATATGGTGTCCTGTATATAAATCTAAAAATAGTATAGGGTCCATTCATGTAACTTAAAAGCCATGAGTGAAATCACATTTGCTTTTAAGGAAAAGTCTAATCCCAAACCGTATACATACCCGATCATCAAAAATGATTGTCCGCTTTAATTTTAAAATGTTTTCTATTTTTGTTATTTATCTTGAAAAGTTACTTTTTATAATGGTAAAAACGAAAAAGATTGCTTAAAGAAGTAATGTACGATAAATGGGTGTTTATTGGGGAATATATTTTACTTTTGGAAGCCCCTGCTTTTCAAAATGCTTAAAAAGTAATTTAATTTGGTACAAATACTCTCTACTCTTTTGTTAATTTGTTTACATTACCATTTTAGCCTAAAATTACTTATTATTTTTTCTATTCCAAAGAAGGGTAACCCACCTTGAAACTCTACCGAACAATGTCAAGTACGAAGTAAACGAGTCGAGTTCCAGTTTTTTTAAATTAAACGAGCCGAACTCAAGCTTAAGTGAGCTCGAGCTGGACTTAGGGTTTGCGTTGAGTAAATAAATCTAGGAAGTAGTAAACAAGATACACATAATTCAAACAAATATATTTTTCTTAGATCACAGATGAGATGGCAATAAAGTGAATTTTGAAAGAAAAATAAAATAAATGTAAAGCGTTTTTCATAATTTAAATAACTATACATAACCAATATCAATTAGAAACTTGCGAAAAACATAGATATATGGTCCATTGTTGATTTAATGGGAGAGAGAGACAGTTAAAGCATAAGGTTTCATGCGCTTGCAAAAGTTCTTTACATAAAACGAGTTACGTATTCATGTTTTCTCTAATGATGATAGATGTATAAAAAGGTAATAGAAACTAGATTTTTGATTATTTAAAAGTATAAAAATAAAAATAAACATACGTGCAATTGTTTTCATAAAATATATAAAGATATGGAATCCCTTAGGTCAATTATAAGGGCAAGTTGAGAAAGATCCGAAAAAATAAGTTGTTGGCAAGTACTTGTCTCATGGATGGTGCACTGAATTCCATGAGAAATAGCCTTACTTTAAGAAAATTAAAGTTGGAGCATGGGTCCTAAAGATTTTTTCTTATGTTTTTTTGGTTCCTAATAATCCCACATGGTAAATCTTATTCTCATATGGTGTATACGGGCCGTATAAGGTTATACGGCCGTATAGAATAAAATGAACTGACAAAGCAGTCTTTGTCAGTTTGTTTTAAATGTATGCGGGCCGTATAACCTTATACTGCCCGTATACACCATGTGAGATAAGCTTTTAGGGTGGCCGTATATAATGCTCGTATAATGTTATACGGCCCGTATACATTTGGTCGTATAACATTATATTGCTCGTATAATGTTATACGGCTCGTATACATTGGTCGTATAACATTATATTGCTCGTATACAAATTGTATACGGCTCGTATAATGTTATACTGGCCGTATACATGTAAAACAAAAAAAAAACATTCCATTGCATTTATTTTTGTGCAACAACATTCTATACGGCCGTATAATGTTATACGGCCCGTATACACCTAGGGGATGTGAAAATAAGAAAATAGGGGGTGTGGAAATAAGGGGACCCTTTTTTTTTTAACAGGCAAATTTTTTTTATTACTGTTGTATGTGAGATTTGAACTTAATAGTTAATACCTCTTCCTTCTAAACTGTTTAAATGCTTTGTCTTTACCAATGGACCACCACCTCATTGGTTATTTCTTATGTTTCTTATTTATTTAATTTAGATTATAACTATCTCAAATTTACTTGTTTGATCTTAAAGAGTTCAAATTTAAGTTCGAGCGTGGCTTGTTAAAAGTATAAATTAGCTTGTTTTTCCTAAATTAAATTTAATAAGGGTTTTTTTACATATTTCCCCCTACTAAACTGACTTATTACATATTTTCTCAAAAAAAAAAAAATAATTACATATTTCCCCTTCCTAACTCATATATATTACATATTTCCCCTTTTCATTAAAATTACTCTTAGAATGACTATTTTACCCTTAATAAACTATTAAATGAATATTTGCATATTTCCCATATCTCATATCATTAATCAATTACATATTTCCCCAATTTATATAGTATCTCCCTAATTCATTGATTTTAATTTATATCGAAGAATGTTGGCTATATTTTTTAAGCCACCAATTCTCTTTATATTTTTTTTCCATTGTGAAACTTTCATTATATATGGCTTGGTGTGTAATTATTCATATCATACTCAGCAAAGCCGATATTCGAATTACAAATTCAAATAAAATCAAATAAATTCCGAATAAAGGTAAAACCAATTCAAAACTTAAAGTAAATGCAGGTTGAAAAGAAATATAAATAAAAGTAAAAGGCATATACATAATTTATTGGTAATATTTGTATCTGACTGTAAGTAAAATTAGTACCAAATTAAATAAAAAAAAAATAAAAATGCCAAATCATATCTAAATATGTAAAATACAATTTAGTAAAGTGGTTAAATGATAATGATGAATTCAAAGGTTTCTTGTTCTTATGATGTGATTTAAATTAAATAAATAATATTCAGATTAAACTTTGGTTAGCAATCAAATTACGAGACGCAGTTTAAATCACGAAGCGATAATAAATTTTTGTTATATAATTTAACTACTTTTTTAAATGTTTATAAGTTTTGGGGAAATACTATATAAATTGGGGAAATGTGTAATTGATTAATGGTATGAGATAGAGGAAATATGCAAATATTCATTTAAATAGTTCATTAAGGATAAAATAGTCATTCTAAGAGTAATTTTAATGAAAAGATGAAATATGTAATATATATATGAGTTAGGAAGGGGAAATATGTAGTTGTTTTTTTAGTTTGGGGAAATACGTAATAAGTCAGTTTAGGAGGGGTAAATATGTAAAAAAAACCTATAAATAATTGCATACCTTATAGAAATTGGTTCAAATGTTATATAGAAGCATTATTTTTTTTAAGAAATAGCTAAGTTACAATAATAAAGTTACTGAATAACGCAATAAATTGTATTAGCTCATCATCTGGTTTTTGATGAAGAGGATATTCAAATGTTCTGACTACTAACTTTTTAATAAGAAAAGTTAGTTTAATTCATTAATCGGTTGTAAGGGTGTTCAAGATCAGATTTTCCGGTTTTCGGATATCCGAAGATTTCGGATAGTAAATATTAATATCCGAACTCGTATCCGAAATTTCGGATATGGATTCGGATATCCGAATTCATAAAAAAAAAAATCAAAAAATTCATTTCGTGCATAGATGAAAACTAAACATATATTCAATTTTTCAAATTTTCAACGTTAAAAACAAAGAACTTTTTTAAATCCACATCCAAATCCGATTATTTACTATTTTTAACTATATTTCAAACTAAACATAGTGCCATATACGACAAATATTTAAAAAAAATATTAGTTTTCGGATATCGGATAATTCGATTATCCGAAAATTTTAGAAATCCACATCCAAATCTGAATCCGAAAATTCGGATTATCCGGTTTTCAGATATCCGAAATTTCGGATATTTCGGATACGAATTTTCGGATATTTCAGATCCGGATTTTTTTAACACCCCTAATCGGTTGAACCCGTGGTACTCTAGATATATGATACGTTGCTCATGAGTGTTGGTTTAATTTGGTTGAACCAATGGTACTCTAGAAATACGAAACGTAGCTCATGAGTAATCAATGACGTTCTTGAGTGGGGATATAATTTTTTTGTTATTAACTCGATTTCAAGCTTTAAATTTAATAAAATAATAGAATATGATCACTCAATCCAACATGTTTGGGCAAGTGCACTCATCATTGGTGTAATATAGCGATGATAAGAACTGAGATCGTTCCAAGGACACAAGAGCTTATATACTGGGATGTAGTTAACATTTAGTCAAACCAAAAGGAGAGTTGTTTCGAATGGTTTTACTTAAAAATCATAACATAAAGAAAATAAAATATAAATGTTTGAAAAACAATCACAAGAGATAATCACATGGGGTTGATTCCCCCCTAATGTCACACCCAGACTTTTGCGGAAGCGTGTACGTGTGACTTGATCAGTTTTCATTGCATTCGATTATAATTACTATTACTATGGGTTAAACTGCATTTCCCGCTCGTCGTACTTCCAAACAAGCTTCTCTCCTATCTCTTTTATCCTCTCTCCTTCATCTATCAACTCCTCACCATACAGGCGAAGTTCCTGAACGTTCTCATCATTCATGGGTGGTCGTGGTGCAAGTACTGGGTCAGGATACATAGGTAAAGGTTCTCCATATGGGTATGGGTTTTCTAGTATTTCCCGAACATATTGATCGGTATCCCAATATGGATCTAGAGGGTCAAGATTAGGATATGGTGCTAATGGGTTTGTCATGGACTCCTCATGTGGGTAGAGTTCTCGATAATCCCTATGGTTTTCATTCCATGGATCATATGCTATAGGATTGGGTGTTGGGATTCTAGGTATCTCATTAGGGTTAAAAGCTGGTATGGGAACTGGTTACTCTTGGTTGGGTTCTATTTCCATTGGCTGAGTGGGAAATAGTGGTAATGGCTGTGGTGCAATAATTTGTTCTAGGTTTGGGTCTACGGAAGTGGTAGCTAATATGTGAAAGTTGGCCAATCACCTATTGATTATGTCTTGGGTCTGGGCATTCATCTCCCTATTTGCTGCTGCTAAAGCCCTTTACTGATGTAACTTTCTCATTCTTTTCCTACGCTCATGTGCTCCCCGACTGAACCATCCTCTCATTTTGGTAGGGAATGGTTCTTTGGATTGCGCCTTAAATACGAAAATCCCCTCTTCTGTGTCAGCTGAATACCCCGAAGGAGTAGGCTGGGAGGAAGTTCCTTAATCTCTAGATGAGTTAGATAATTGACGATAAGCGTCTGACAGACTTTGATAACTCATACTGTAAACTAACAAATTGTCAAATAACACAAAACAATAATATACATGTATGCACATAGTCACATAGATTATTTCCTAACAGAATTGACAATTTTGATATCAGCAGAACACTTCTGTGGCTCAAATCAGTGGCTGTAGCTCTGATACCACCTTCTGTCGTTACCCCCGACCCCTTGCCCCGGGAGGCGGGAGGTTGCGAGCTCGCACATTCGGTGGTATCAATGTTTACTTAATTTGGCAGCGGAATTTACATTAGAACCGTAGTTAGGTGAAACGCCCAATTTTTCTCATTCGACTATTAACATAGAAGTTCATGAAATTTTTCAAAAATTTTGACATGACCCGTTTGTATTAAGGACCTTTCCCCCTGTTTTAACAACATCATTTTAATTAAGTACTACGACACTTTTCAAAATAACAAAGTTATGACCATAAAAGGTTCACCATAACTATTTTGTACAAACTACAACAAAAGGTTTAGAAATCCAAACTACTTACTAACATACTAAACCCAAGTTTGACATCATATCACAAAATGAAAACTTTGACCCATTCATAATAGACAACTTGAACCGGAAGCGTGCAAAAAGGTCGACATTGTGTGTTCAGTCCGAAAGCGCCACTATCAAGCCTGGGATTTACCTATCATTCATAACAACAAGACATTTATTAGTTCTACATGTGTATGTAATAACAAATCCTTTACCCAACTACCATTATCTGACCCATTAATAAATTCATTACTTCTTGTCAACGACCATACTACATTTCATTCTCTTATCCTTCTAGCATAAATTTCTTTATGCTCTTCAACATTTCTTTTAGAAACACTTAACATATATTCTACTCAAACCATCCGCAATGGTTTAATACATTCCCTTCTTTAAACATGCTTTCGCCATTTTGACCCATTATCCACAAGTCATTTTCTAGTCTTTTCCATTCCACCTTCCCAAACAATTTACGACCCATTTGGGTAGTCATTAAATATCCCAAGTTCTTTGATTACGTATCCATTTTTTTCCAATATAAAACATACCACAATCTCTTCTATAAGCAAACATACAACATACATCTTAACACTAAGGTTTAAGTAGCTAATATAACATCCGTAGACTACATAATAGAAGAATTAAGTTCATATGAACTTACCGCGATCTTGAGATGCTTGTGATTTCGAGTGACTTGCGCCTTCTTCCTTCTTTGTTCCTATACATCACAACTTCATATACTTAGCTTTCGACAAATTTCATTATTCTCATTTTCTTTGTCATACTATTATGATGTTTATAAATCATACGCACTCCGACCATAATCATATTTCATCAACTTAACAAACTTTCATACAAAAACACAATTTCATTAATTTAGACATTTCATCGAACACATGGCGTGCGTACAATCTAATAAGCATGATGTACAAGAATTTATAACACATTCATCCTAACTTCATCAAATAGATCAACAATCGTAACCATACTACATCTGATTCAAATCAAATCACTGATCAAAACACTTCTATAACCTGAGTTTAACATCAACATTACATAATTCATCCATAACTTTTACTAAATTTTTACTACCTTACATAATCTCAAGTGGGTTTTGCCCCAACTACTAGTAAAATCGAAATAGCACATCATATAACTCATATTTGTTCCTATCATTCAACATCTAGGTTCGATTTCATACAAACATCATATATCATACATAACCCACTTCATCAAATGTTAACAAATCATGAAATTACACTTACTAGATGTCAGTAACACTTAGATAGTTGAAGTTCTTGGCTCATGCATTTGAAAAATCCTTGATTCCCCTTTCAATTTGATGGAATTTAGTAACTTAGGGTTTTGAGATGGAGAACTTTCTCATGGCCTTCTCACGATCGACCACACACACACATACCTGACATATTTTTTTTTTAATTACACACTTTTCATTTTAACCCCTTAACTATTATAACATGACATTTTTCTCTTTATTACTTACTAACTTAATAATCTTTCATGCCTAATTATAAGATTTTAGATTTTGTTAAAATGCTACAAATCTTATTAATGGTAAAATTTCATGTCTACCATTTCTTTTCGCTAAAGTATTGCGATTAAACATTATGACATGTCATACGAAATTTGGGGTGTTACAAGTCTACCCCCCTTAAAAAGGTTTCGTCCCCGAAACCAAAATACATACCGAATAACTCTGGGTATTGCTTTCGCATATCATCCTCCGCTTCCCACGTGAGATCCGATCCCTTCCGGTGTTGCCATTGAACCAACACTTGTCGAACGGATTCGTTGCGGAGTTGCTTCACTTTAAAATCTTTTATTGCGATGGGCTTTTCAACATAATTCAACTTCTCATCCACTTCAATATCCTCCATAGGCACCTATGCCGTCTCATCCGCTAGGCACTTCCGTAATTGCGATACGTGAAACGTGTTATGAATCCTATCCAACGCGGGTGGTAATTCTAACTGATACGCCACCGCCCCGACCCGGGCGAGTATTTTGAATGGCCCGATGTATCGAGGGCCTAGCTTCCCGCGTTTACGAAAACGGATTATCCCTTTCCATGGAGAGACCTTTAGTAACACATGATCTCCTACTTGAAATTCAATTGGTCGCCTTCATCGATCCGCATAAGACTTTTGTCTATCTTGCGTTGCTTTTATTCTTGATCTAACCATATCAATCTTTTCATTCGTCTTGGCTACTACTTCTTTTGACGCGAGTTCTCGTTGGCCCACTTCCCCCCAACAAACCGGAGTCCTACATTTCCTTCCGTAAAGCATTTCGTAGGGGGCCATTTTTATGCTGTTATGATAACTATTATTATATGAAAACTCTACCAAGGGTAGATGATCATCCCAGCTCCCCCCAAAATCCATGACACACGCTCTTAACATATCAACTAATGTTTGTATAGTTCGTTCCGATTGACCATCGGTTTGAGGATGGTAGGCGGTGCTAATATGTAACTGGGTTCCCAATTCTTCATGAAACTTCCTCCAGTAACGGGATGTGAACCGGGTGTCTCGGTCGGATACTATAGACACCGGAACCCCATGTCGGGATATAATCTCGTTCATATAAACTTCCGCCATCCTTTCTGAATTAAAAGTTTCCCGAATGGGTAAGAAATGTGCACTTTTGGTCAGTCGATCAACGACCACCCATATTGCATCATGCCCTTTTCTTGTCTTGGGAAGCTTAGTCACCAAATCCATCGTTACATGTTCCCACTTCCACACAGGGATCTCCAAGGGTTGCAACTTTCCATACGGCCTTTGGTGCTCGGCTTTTACTTGAGAACATGTCAAACACTTAGCAACATACTTGACAATGTCTCTTTTCATTCCCGGCCACCAATAATTCATCCTCAAGTCTCGATACATCTTTGTAGCTCTCGGATGAACGGAGTACCGAGACTTGTGAGCTTCATTCAATAGTAATTCTTTGACATTACATTCCCGAGGTATCCAAATTCGGTCATACCTCGTTTTCATACCATTTGCATTCTCTTCCAATTCATGAATAAATCCTTTCGTCCTCTCTTTCTTTGGGTCGCCAGCATTTAAAGATTTTGTTTGAGCTTCTCGGATTTCACAAAGGAGTTTAGGTGTGACTACCATCTTCATAGATTTTACCCGAATCGGGGGCGGGTATTCCTTTCGACTTAGAGCGTCCGCCACAAGATTAGCCTTCCCTGGATGGTAATGAATGTCACAATCATAATCCTTAATGAGTTACAACCATCTTCGTTGCCTCATATTAAGATCTTTCTGTTCGAAGAAATATTTGAGGCTTTTATGATCTGAGTAAATAATACATTTCACCCCATACAGGTAGTGCCTCCATATCTTCAAGGCAAACACGACTGCTGCCAATTCAAGATCACGAGTTGGGTAATTGTTTTCATGCTGCTTGAGTTGTCTTGAAGCATAAGCAATGACTTTACCCCTTTGCATTAACACGCCACCTAAACCTTGGTGGGTGTTGGTGCATACGTCTGTCGACTTCGTCTTGTATCGAGTCGTGTAATAAAATAGATGAAACAAGTCACGAACAAGCCAGTTCAAACAAAGTGGATAGTTCAAACGAACTGGACATTCAAACGAAGTGGCCACTTCATACGAACTGGACCAGTTCGTATGAACTGGAGGTGCTTGTTCAAACGAAGTGGGATTAGTATAAATAGTAGACTTGTTATTTCATTTGTAACTTTGGCATTTCCGGTAGCGAAGCTCTGCCGAGGTATCTCCATACCGTGTAAAACTTTCATATCAATACAAGAGATAGATTAAGTGATTCTAGTGTGTATATAGCTGAAATATCACCGATACGTTTGTTTCCGCCTCTCGTATTGGACGAGATCTCTTCTGAACGACTCGTTTGGTCGTGCAAACGATCCTACAAGTGGTATCAGAGCTCAGGAGGAAGAGTTCTACAGATTCAGCTTGTTTTTCATCAAAAAATTCTGACTTCTACTCATATTCTACATTTTTCAAAATTAAACGAGATTTTCTGGATGAAATGGCTTGATTTTGAAATATAACGTGCGTAACTGTGTTTTAATCAATTTGTGAAAGTTTCAGACCTTAAAACAAATTAAAACTGGATCAATTTAAAAAAAAACCGATCGTTCAGTTCGTATCAGATTCATTTCACACGAACTGGAACTTCAAACTGAGATTTACGACGATTCAGTGGACGATATTGAACAAATTATACATCATTGTGTTCGGAATTCATAGTAGAACAATCCTTGAATATCTCAGATTCTAATTCAACCGAAAACGTGATCATATTTGAGAAAATTACATCAGATCGTTTGAAAAATGGCTCAGTTCGTTTGAGATTTTGAATCTTGTTCGTCTGAAAGATACCAGTTCGTATAAAAAATGTTCAGTTCGTAAGCTCAGTTCGTCTGAAAGTCATACGAAGTGCTTCCAGGTCGTTTGTAATGTGTTAGTTCGTTTGAAATTTCCAGATCTCAATTCATACGAAGGTTGTCAGTTCGTCTGAAGTCGTCAGTCCGTTTGAAAGCTTCTCAGTTCAGTTTGTTTGAACTTCAGTTTGTTTAAGAAGTTCAGTTCGTTTGTTCTTTGTTCAGGTCGTCTGAAACAGTTGATCAGGTGATCGAGGTGTTTTGTTTACCAGCTCGTTTGAAGAATTTGAATTTGTGATATTTCAAATACCAAAACATGGATTCCGAGTTCTACAACGCATTTGCTACAACCCCGACTACTCCGGCTACCATTGCTCAAAACATGAACGCAGAAAACGAAACTGGAACGTTGCAAAAACCCCCGAAACTTATGGGAATTGAAGAGTATCATGGATGGAAAAATCGTTTTGAGAATTGGGTTCAGGCAAACCATCTAAGAGCTTGGGAAAGTATTGAAACAGCATACATCAGACCACAGACTGCTATGAATGTTGATAAAATTATCTCAGAGTTTTCAGACCAAGAGAGAGAGAGTTATAAAGGAGAGAAAATGATGATAAGTCTGTTGCAGCAAGCTATCAAAGAGGATATATTTGTTTTGCTCCAGCATGATGGAAATGCATATTCGATCTGGAAAGTTCTTGAGAAGAAATTTGAAGGAAGTACAGAGATGTTACAGAGTAAAGCAGCGTTACTGAAAAAGGAGTTTGAGTTGTTTACTAGCATGCCTGGTGAAACTACAAAGACTCTCATTGAGAGATACTGTCATCTTGTGCGTACCATGTCTCAGCTGAAAATCACTAAAACTCCAGCAGAATGGGTTGAAAAGCTTGCTGACGCATTACCACAGAAAGAATGGGGTACTTATCTGATGATTCTGAAGAATTCTGGACAGTTTAGCAGATTGTCGATCGGACAGTTTATTGAAAAGCTTGAGGCACAGGATCTTGAACAGCAGAAGATTGCCAGAATGAACAGTTCAAGCAATCAACAAGACATCAAATTATACTATAAAGGAAATGTTCAAACTGTTGAATCAAGTCCAAAGATCCAAACCGCCTTTAGTGCAGGAAATTCTTCTGGAACAGGCAGTCAAAGTTCAGTCAACACTAGTGGATTTTCAAATGTTAATCCTCCAAGTATTCAAAGTACGAATGTTGGAAATGAACATCTGATTCAGTGCAATGTAGCTTTACATCTTCAAAAGGGTCAAAACTTTTCTGAAGAAGTTGTGAAAAATCATATGGGTTTACTGGTTACTGCTTTGGAATCTTATGAAAGTTTGATAGCCGGAAAGATTGGTAACCCGATGCTAACAAAGGAAGATTATGACCAAATAGATGCAGAAGAGTTGGAACTTATGGATATAAAATGGGCTTTGGCGAGTGTTCTAAGAAGAGCTGAAAAGTTTAAAATGATTACAGGACGAAATGATTTTTTGGATGCTCATCTTTCTGCTTTAGGTTTTGATAAATCCAAAGTTACTTGTTTTCGATGCAGGGAGAAAGGTCACTTCAAGAGAGAATGCAAGAATCAGGAAGCTAGTGGAGCAAAGAATCCATTTGGTGGTCATGATTATTATCAGAAGGCCATATATCAACAAGTTTCTCATCAACCACATCAACAAAAGGATTCACAAACTGCTCATGGGAAGATGATCGAAGATGCAAACAGGAAAGCTTATTTTGGTATCATTGATCAAGAAGATGAGAAAATGGCACCAGGATTTAGCTGGGATAAGTTTGTAGATGAAAATGGAAATTTTAAAGCCTTCATTGCTCAAATTGTTCAAAAACCAGAATTAATGAAGGAATGGATAGCAGTGTTATCTGATGATGAGAAGAGTTAAGATGAAGAATCTATTTCTTCAGAAAGCAGTGATGATGATGAAGAGCTTGAACAGATAAATGTTGGAAAAACTCATTTATCTTTTGACAGTTTTGAATTTTATTTTGCAGATAAATTGAAGAAACTTAAAGAGAGAAAAGCTGCAAAAGAAATGAAAGAAAAGAAGATTGTTGAGAAGATAGTTGAAGTGGAAAAGGTAGTTGAAGTTGAGAAGATTGTGGAGATCGAAAAAGTTGTTGAAGTCACAAAACCGTGTCTTACATGTTTGGAATCTTGCAAACAATGTGAAGATAAAGATAAAAAGTTTTGTGAGCTTGAAAAGTTGAAAGAGAAGTTGTTGTTTGATGTCAAGAATTTGAAAGAATCATACGATGTATTAAACAGAACGGTGACTAGTTTGCAGAAAACAAATTCTGAAAAAGAAGATGCTTTGAAGATGTTGAATGCAACAATGATGTCAAAGCAGAAGGAGATAAACTTTTACATTGAAGAATGTGCAAAATGGAAGAAGGAGTTGGATGGTGAAAAAGTTGAAAATGAAAGAATCAGAAGATTGTTGAGAAGTTATACAAGTTCTGATTACTTAATTGATCGAATTTATCCAACTGTTGCAGGTTTTGAGGCATTTGAAGACAAGAAGCCGAAGAAAAAGGATACTGGTAAGAAACAGGGTGTCTGTTATAATAAGTGTCCGCCTCCGATTTGGGAAGGGTATTCGTCTAGAAACCCTAACGAGGAAGAATTAAAAAAGGCAGTCAATATAAAGTTGGAGTCCGAGATAACCGATGTTTTACCGGACAATATTGATGTCACGTTCACAGCGTCCGACACAGATCATGAGTCAGAACTGATAAAAAGAGTGGTTGATCAGGTGTTGGATAAGGATGAGGAGTCAGAGTCAAAATCCGAGTCCGAAAGTTCGTGTCAGTCTGTCGGAAGTTCGAGTTCGTCTGTCAAGAGTTCAAAGTCATCAGGAAACGGGTGTATAGTAAAGAATTTTTGTTGTCAAAATCTAATTTGAATGACGAAACATTTGAAGTTGCATATACTTTGAATGGTTCTGACAAATTATATTTTGATAAAGAATTTCCAATAAGAGGTGTCAAAACTGATTTGATAAAAAAGGTTTTCAAACTAACAGAAATTAATATTTCTGAAATAAAAGATGAAAATCTTAATGTAAAACCTAAACTTTACACCTCAAGAGTACAACAACGTTTGAACAAGAAAAAGGGTTACAATTCTGGTTCTGGTTCTCAAAAGAAACCAAACCACAATCGTAGCTACAAAAAGAAAGGACTTGGTTTTATTCCACCTGAAAACTATAAGAATGAAAAATATGTTCGAAATTTTAAATCAAAAATGACATATGTTGCAGGAACTAGTCATGAAGAAGAAGCAAAGAGCTCATTCTGGAAACAGTCAAACAAGGAGTTTCTTGCTGAAAAGATGAAGAATGGAGTTTTTCAAAGGAAAGAGAGAAGAACCTGTTACAGATGCAATGAAGTTGGTCATATTGCATGGAACTGTCCCAAAGCAACTAATACAAAACAGGGAGTCTCAGAAAAACTCAAAGAAGTATTTGTTGATAATACGGAACCACCAATTGAAAAATTTAAAGTTTTCAAAAATTCAACATTTGAAGTTGGTGAATGTTCGAAGAGATTTTACAAGCGAAGTGTGAAACTTGACAACCAAAAATGGGTTGTTAAGAAATCAGAAGTAAAATCTGGTGATGAATCTGATTCCACAGAATCAGAGGAGCCACAGTTTGATGAGAGTGATGAAAACTCAGTTCCTTCAATGGATGATGAGAATTTTCCACCATTGAGGACTGAGAATTTTAAAAGGAAAACTGGAAAGTCTGAAATCTCAAATCAGGGTTATTCTAAAAAGGATAACTTTGATGTTGAGAAAGCGTTTAATGGAAAAATTAAGAAGATTTTCGGAAAGATGGTCGATGGGAAGGTTAAAGGGGTTAAGGAGTTTTATGCTAAAAAGAAAGCAACTTACACTCCAACTGCTTCTGAATTGAAAACACCCAAGGCTGGTCAGGCTTGGGTGGACATTTTCTTTGCTTGAAAAACCTGACTTGCCGGAGCTCCCAGGTTGGTAAGAGTGGAGCAGGAATCGGCATCATTTTTTGAAATTTTTGGTTGGTAAATTTACAGGTGATATCTTTATATTGTTATTTTTTTATTCACATGAGGTTATAGTTGGTGAGTAGTGGTTGAAGAAGGTTTTCGACTTACAAGTGGTAAATCAGGGACATTAAGTTGTACTTGATTTTCTACAAATGATTGAGGAACGATATGATGAACCCCTAACTTACAAGTGGTAAAATTGACAAAACTTATTTTCCGGAAAAATCATTTTGGTTAAAACAAACTTAAGTGTTTTGAAATCATAATGAGAAAATAGTTTTGTGAAAGGGGGAGTTCTGATTGTTTATGCCTAGTGGATGGCGAGTTGAAGCGATTCGATATCAGTTGTCAAGTTTATTGTACAGTTTATTTTCAAATTTCCTAAAATGTGTTTGCATTTTAGGGGGAGTAAGAATTTTTAGAAAATCCAAAAACATTTGAAAATTTGAAAAAGACAAAAACATGATAAAATCAAAAATGAGTTTTAGTGTCAAAGAAGAGGAAATGATAGTACATCAGTAGACAATTACAGTATGCTAAAGAATTGTATTGTTTAAATAGCGTTAAACGGTCTCACTGATGATATGCCGATAGGTTTTTACACATTTAGTAAACGTTTTCGGGATATAAACATAAATTTAAACTTGCTTATTTCATGGGGAACACTACTTGGATATATAGGTAACCCCTGAAATCTCGTTTGAAAGGTCCCTCTTTCTGAGATACTAGGTCTTTATGCTCAGTGATATCTGGGGTATTATCCCGGGACTTCTGCTGAAAGAAATTTCTGACCTAGTCCCCGGAGAATACTTTCTGCATATGCTTTGAAATATAAGCGCCGCCCTCAGCAAATTGATGAAACAATAAAATTGATAGTCATTGCTGTTGTAATCAAAAGATCCTCTAAAGGGGACACACCTAAAAGTCAAAGCCGTCATCTCTCTGCGTATCGAAAGATCGACCTGAGCTCTCACGGCCCTCGTACTATAATTTATTCCCCTGACAGATATCATCTGTGGTATACTCACCTGTAAGACTGAATATTGGGATCTGGATACGGGAGTATATTCAAGAGGTGGGACACATGAATGAGTTTAAGTTTTTAAAACATCTAACTCATATCCTGAATTAGTTGAAATTTGTGTAAAAATTTAAGTGGATCAGTATATCGGCAATCTAAGTGAATTGTTTAATTCTTATTGTGTAACTAAGCTCAACGGTACTTGTGTCTTGTCAAAAACTGATATGATCCTCTTGCACAAACTCACAAAAATATTGTCTGTATATATTTCTTTATTGCATTTCATTTCATTTAAAAAAAAATCCAAAAATATTTTCGACAACTGATATTGGAGAACTGATTTTCAAAATTCCAAGTGCTAAACATGATGAGCATGTGGTGAGGGGGAGTGTGTGTATAAATGAGAAAAGATTTTGAATATTTGTCTACATGTGGTTCATCAGTTATTAACATTGTTAAATCATCCTAGATAAATTTGAGGAAGAGTTTGGTTGTATAAATTTTGTAAAATGTTAAATTTGTGAAAAATTTACTTTTGGGTAGAGGATGTGCAGGATAGCCTGGATTCTGAAATCTGAGTAAAGAGCCAGGTCATGATCCTGATTCTGTGAAAGTCAAATTGCAATCAACATCCGAGGAAAGATTGTTCGAGGGGAGTCTGTTGATGCTGAAGAGGAGAAAGAGATAAAGTTTTAAGGATGCTTACATTGTCAGATACTTTGGAGAGAGCTTGAAGACTGAAGATGTTCTGAAGGCATACCGAAGACTCGTCAACATCCGAGGGGGAGTCTGTTGGTGCATACGTCTGTCGACTTCGTCTTGTATCGAGTCGTGTAATAAAATAGATGAAACAAGTCACGAACAAGCCAGTTCAAACAAAGTGGATAGTTCAAACGAACTGGACATTCAAACGAAGTGGCCAGTTCATACGAACTGGACCAGTTCGTATGAACTGGAGGTGCTTGTTCAAACGAAGTGGGATTAGTATAATTAGTAGACTTGTTATTTCATTTGTAACTTTGGCATTTCCGGTAGCGAAGCTCTGCCGAGGTATCTCCAGACCGTGTAAAACTTTCATATCAATACAAGAGATAGATTAAGTGATTCTAGTGTGTATATTGCTGAAATATCACCGATACGTTTGTTTCCGCCTCTCGTATTGGACGAGATCTCTTCTGAACGACTCGTTTGGTCGTGCAAACGATCCTACAGTGGGAGGCGTCTGTATATACTACCAAATCATCGGTTCCATCCGGTAGTGTTAACACCCGAGAATTTGTAAGCTTTTCTTTCAAGGTCTGAAACGCCTTCTCTTGTTCTTCGCCCCATATAAACTTTTCGCTCTTCTTTGTTAATTTCGTCATGGGTGAGGCTATCTTGGAGAAATCCTGGATAAATCTTCTGTAATATCCAGCCAAACCCATAAAACTTTTTATTTCGCTTGGATTCTTCGGGGTTACCCAATTCATTACCGCATCTACTTTGGACGGGTCCACATGGACACCATCCGCATCGATTATATGACCCAAAAATTGTACCTCTCTAAGCCAAAAATTGTACCTCTCTAAGCCAAAAGGCACACTTTGAGAACTTTGCATATAACTTTTCCTTGCGAAGCGTTTCCAATACATCACGTAGGTGGGAAGCATGCTCTGCTTCACTTCGGGAGTATATTAGTATATCGTCAATAAAAACAATTACATACTTATCAAGCATAGGTCGGCACACCCGATTCATTAAATCCATAAACGCAGCTGGTGCGTTCGTTAGCCCAAAGGACATTACTAAAAACTCGTAATGTCCGTACCGCGTTCGAAACGCAGTCTTCGGCACATCTTCGTCTCGTACACGCAGTTGGTGATAACCCGACCGCAGATCGATTTTCGAAAACCAACTTGCCCCTTGTAACTGGTCGAATAGGTCATCAATTCAGGGCAACGGGTAACGATTCTTCACCGTCAACTTGTTCAACTCTCGATAGTCGATGCACATTCGCATCGAACCATCTTTCTTCTTCACGAATAATACGGGCGCTGCCCATGGTGAAACACTTGGTTTAATGAAACCCTTATCAAGTAACTCTTGAAGTTGCGTCATCAATTCTTTCATTTCGGCCGGGGCCAGCCGATAAGGAGCTTTAGCTACCGGTTTTGCATCCGGGTTAAGCTCTATTTTAAATTCTACTTCCCGTTCAGGCGGAAGCCCCGGTAAATCTTCCGGAAACACATCCGGATATTCGTTCACTACTTTCACATCTTCAAGCTTTGGGACACCTCGGTTAGTGTCAATCACGTAAGATAGATACGCCTTACCTCCGTTCTTCACATGTTTGACAGCTTTGATTATGGAACACAATTTCGACTTGATGACCCTATCTCCTTGAACACTTACCCGTTCCCCCCCCCCCCCCCCGAGGTTACTACATGAATGACTTTCTTTTCACATTGAATTTCAGCATGGTTTTGGGCCAGCCAATCCATTCCTACAACTACTTTAAATTCCCCTATGTACATCGGGACAAGATCTATATTAAATTCCTCATCTTCGATTAAGATCTTACAGTTTCTACAAATATCATGTAACAAATAGCTTTTACTATCAGCAACTTCCACTTCTAGGGGTACTAACATCTTTTCAAGCTTAAACGATAGATGAACTAACAATTCATTAGAAATAAACGATCTACTAGCCCCGGAATCAAATAATACATTAATAGGCATAGAATTAACCAAGAATATACCTGAGACCACATCCGGGCTAGTCTTAGCTTCATCCGATGTTAACTGGAACATCCTCCCACGAGCCTTGGAAGACTCATCCTTCTTTCCATCTTTCTTTGCCCCTTGTTGGAGTTTCGGACATTCCGCTTTAATGTGCCCCGTTTGGTTACAATTGTAACATGCTTTTGAGTTTTCGGGGCACCTATAATACGGATGTCCCTCTTGCCCACATTTATAGCATCCTTTCTTTCCCAACAAACATTCACCCGAATGATGCTTCCCACATGTCTTGCAAGTCGGAATCCCACTACTTTGTCTTCCCTTTCCTGTTTTGATCTTGATATTTTGCCTTTTTCGATGGGTTTGTATTAGTGGGCTTCTCCGCCACCCTTTTCTCTCCCCGTTCAACTTGCCTTCTTAACTCGATCTCCCTATCTCTTGCCCAGTCGATTAATTCATTCAACGTTGCACACTTGGAGGGATTTACAAACTCCTGATATTCAGCCTTTAACATAGCATGATAACGTATGATTTTCAACCTTTCAGTCCCCGCTATCTCCCCACAAAATTTCACCTTCTCGAGGTACTTATTCGTTATTTCGTCGATCGTTTCATCCTTTTGTCGAAGAAGTAAGAAGTCTTCTTGAATCTTATCAAGTGCGGATTGTGGGCTATGATATTTCAGAAATGGCTCTTTGAACTCTTGCCATGTTAATGTTTGTACTTTGTCATCCCCCAATTCCTTCGAATGTGCGTCCCACCAATCCTTTGCTTGGAGTTGTAAGAGGCCCGTAACAAACATCACTTGATCCTCCACTTCACATCTGCTTCTTACAAACACTGCCTCGGTGCTTGAAATCCATCTTTGACAAGCTATTGGGTCAATTTCCCCTTTGTACGGCAAGGGGTTACATGCCATGAATTCCTTGTACGTGCACCTTCGTGTACTTTTCTTTGTTTGTAGTTCATTAATCATCTCTTTTAGTTCTTCCACCTTGGACGTTACTAGAGTATCGATTACCCCGAATACTTGACCTTCCACCTCTTGAGCTAGTCGAGGTATACCAGCTTCAATCGCTTTCTCTACTTCTTCCACAATCATTGTTCTCATTTCATTTCGACGTGCTTCATCGTCATCATTTACATTTACCACATCAGCCATCTACATAAAACATTTATTACCTTCATTAGATTTCATTTCGTACTTCCCACCATCATGTTTTAACATCATTTTATCATGACACATTCCATTCATCATTCATACTTCATGCCTTATCTTCATTGACGATCGTATCGTATCATTCTTTATTTTAGACATTCATTCATCCTTTCTATCATATAACCATGCTAGTGATACGTAGCTCTCACTCTTTCTAATACGTAAAAGAAATTACTCGCGACTAAATCATACTTAAACTTTCTTTGGAAACTCAACGTTTCCGACAACCAACTTCATAGTATTCTTTATCCCATATACCTTGGTATCACTTTTTTTTATTCTTTTTATCCCCCATTTTATATATTTCTGGTTACAAATTCGATTGAATCGACATTTAATTGTGTTTTATTTGAATATTGTAGTTTTGGAAAGCTTGTTGGTGATTCGTTGCGGAAAACTCAAGAAAATATGAAGTTTGTCGAAATTTTGCCCAGACACAGCTGTGTTGGTTATCTGAGTACAAAGTCACACAGCTGTGTCAGCCTTGCCACACACCCTGATCTCAGCAACAAGCATCAACGGTCCACACAACTGTGTCACTTAACGACACAACTGTGTGCGGCGCCAGATCTGATATAACCTAATGTTTAGCTCCCATTTCATTTGACCCGTTCTAACCCCCAAACTAATCCGATTCATCTCACATCTTTCCACAACATCCCGTAACCATTCCATAACATTCCGTAACTAAATTATTTGTAATGCAAAAATTTCAACTTTTAAAATACTTACTTGCCTTGCACCGCGGAACGAACACACACTTCTCATGAGCTTTCAGTTTGAGTTCAAGCACTTAATGCTTAAATCCCTCAAACCTAGGCTCTGATACCAACTTGAAACGCCCAATTTTTCTCATTCGACTATTAACATAGAAGTTCATGAAATTTTTCAAAAATTTTGACATGACCCGTTTGTATTAAGGACCTTTCCCCCTGTTTTAACAACATCATTTTAATTAAGTACTACGACACTTTTCAAAATAACAAAGTTATGACCATAAAAGGTTCACCATAACTATTTTGTACAAACTACAAAAAAAGGTTTAGAAATCCAAACTACTTACTAACATACTAAACCCAAGTTTGACATCATATCACAAAATGAAAACTTTGACCCATTCATAATAGACAACTTGAACCGGAAGCGTGCAAAAAGGTCGACATTTTGTGTTCGGTCCGAAAGCGCCACTATCAAGCCTGGGATTTACCTATCATTCATAACAACAAGACATTTATTAATTCTACATGTGTATGTAATAACAAATCCTTTACCCAACTACCATTATCTGACCCATTAATAAATTCATTACTTCTTGTCAACGACCATACTACATTTCATTCTCTTATCCTTCTAGCATAAATTTCTTTATGCTCTTCAACATTTCTTTTAGAAACACTTAACATATATTCTACTCAAACCATCCGCAATGGTTTAATACATTCCCTTCTTTAAACATGCTTTCGCCATTTTGACCCATTATCCACAAGTCATTTTCTAGTCTTTTCCATTCCACCTTCCCAAACAATTTACGACCCATTTGGGTAGTCATTAAACATCCCATGTTCTTTGATTACTTATCCATTTTTTTCCAATATAAAACATACCACAATCTCTTCTATAAGCAAACATACAACATACATCTTAACACTAAGGTTTAAGTAGCTAATATAACATCCGTAGACTACATAATAGAAGAATTAAGTTCATATGAACTTACATCGATCTTGAGATGCTTGTGATTTCGAGTGACTTGCGCCTTCTTCCTTCTTTGTTCCTATACATCACAACTTCATATACTTAGCTTTCGACAAATTTCATTATTCTCATTTTCTTTGTCATACTATTATGATGTTTATAAATCATACGCACTCCGACCATAATCATATTTCATCAACTTAACAAACTTTCATACAAAAACACAATTTCATTAATTTAGTCATTTCATCGAACACATGGCGTGCGTACAATCTAATAAGCATGATGTACAAGTATTTATAACACATTCATCCTAACTTCATCAAATAGATCAACAATCGTAACCATACTACATCTGATTCAAATCAAATCACTCATCAAAACACTTCTATAACCTGAGTTTAACATCAACATTACATAATTCATCCATAACTTTTACTAAATTTTTACTACCTTACATAATCTCAAGTGGGTTTTGCCCCAACTACTAGTAAAATCGAAATAGCACATCATATAACTCATATTTGTTCCTATCATTCAACATCTAGGTTCGATTTCATACAAACATCATATATCATACATAACCCACTTCATCAAATGTTAACAAATCATGAAATTACACTTACTAGATGTCAATAACACTTAGACAGTTGAAGTTCTTGGCTCATGCATTTGAAAAATCCTTGATTCCCCTTTCAATTTGATGGAATTTAGTAACTTAGGGTTTTGATATGGAGAACATTCTCCTGGCCTTCTCACGATCGACCACACACACATACCTGACATATTATTTTTTTGTTTTAATTACACACTTTTCATTTTAACCCCTTAACTATTATAACATGACATTTTTCTCTTTATTACTTACTAACTTAATAATCTTTCATGCCTAATTATAAGATTTTAGATTTTGTTAAAATGCTACAAATCTTATTAATGGTAAAATTTCATGTCTACCATTTCTTTTCACTAAAGTATTGCGATTAAACATTATGACATGTCATACGAAATTTGGTGTGTTACATTAGGAAATATTTTATCAGAGTAAAACACCTCAGTTTATAAATAATAAACACATGGGTAAAAGCCAAGTTTCCATTCATAATATGTTTGTAGGGATAAACCCTAATTTATTGAAATAAAACTTCTTTTTTATTTAGGTAACTTTTATAGCCACTTTTCCAAGACTTCCGTGCTCTCCAGCTGGCTTCTATTTGGCTTTCACATTTTGTTACCTGAAACGTGTTTAAAACACTTTTGTCAGTGGAAAATACTGGTGAGTGAATCCCAGTTTAATCAAAACAAGTTTTATCATTTTACAGCATTGAGGGCAATCCAGCAATTACGTTTGTTTACATCTACTTTAATTACCACCCACGGTACTGTCAATCCTGACTTGTCGTCATGTTACTATTCACAGTATTAGTAACAAGTAATGTATAAAAAACCCCAACATACCGAGGATAATTGTAGAATTACAAATACTCAACTACTGTTAATTATAATGTGAAACAATTGAGGTTTTGTAAAAACAGTTTACAAAAAGAGGAATTACTCACATTGTTGATTTAGGTATTTCTTTCTGACTTCCTGGTTATAATCTATTAAGTTAAAAAATGCACACGTGTTAGTATAATAACCCAATTTACAGTAGTTATACCCCCTCCCGAGACAGAACTCCAACGGCGAAGTCAGGCAGAGCCTCGACATGCGTTACGGAGCACTAGATCAATCGGGCAGAGTAACTAATACGTAACCAGGGGTTATGATACTTATATCGAGGCAGAGCTTCACTATTTTAGTGGGTATAATACCCGGGAAGTATTTTAGCTTTAGAGAATTTAGATGTTAGAGAAATTTTTAAACGATTTCAACTGAACGTCGAAATCTCTATTTATAGGCTGATCCAGGGGGCTCTTGCGCCCCGCGAGAGAAAGACAAAGGGCCTTCGCGCCCCACGAGCCATATAGACTAGGTTCTAGGGTTGCTGAGTTAACCCACTAGCCTCGACATGCCTCCTGCCATGTGGCGGCACCAGGTGGCGTCTGGTGGCCAGCTGTCGCGGCCCGCGGCAGAAGTAGTCGAGGGGGTCGCACCCATCGAGCGCCCCTCATTTATTATTTTTTATTTAATTTTTATAAAATAAAGGTATTTCGGCCCACTTTTCGTATACGGGATGTATTTTAGAACGTACAGGGTGTTTATAAGTATTTTAGGAGAGTTGTTATAGTGTTGGAATATTTCGAGAGGTTGATTAGAAGATTCCTTTGGGGAGGTAGTTTGGAGGAGATGAAACTACACTGGGTTGCGTGGGATAGAGTCGCTTCCCCAAGAAAAATGGGAGGTTTAGGGCTGCACAAACTTAAGGATGTGAACATAGCTTTACTGGTGAAATGGGGTTGGAGATTCAAAAATGAGAAGGATAATCTATGGGTGAAGGTTATTGAAGCGTTACATGTGGGCAGGTCTGATTGGGATTTTTTCCGGTGAAAAAAGCGTATGGTGGTGTTTGGTGCAACATTGTCTCGATTCTGAAGAAGCCGGTTGTGGATGACGTGACAATCCGAAGTTTGTTTCAAGGAGTGGTGGAGGTGATAGTATAATGTTTTGGCTGGACCCTTGGTTATGTGATGAACCGTTAAAGAACATGTTTCATTCTCTTTTTCGTTTAGAGGTGGTTAAGACTTGTTTTGTGCAGGACCAGTTAGAAGGAGATGGGCTTTGGTTGTGGAAACATGACCCGATTTGCGATTAGGAAGGGGTAGAATGGCTAGAGTTAGTCTCGGCTTTGAGCTCGGTCAATTTATCTAGTAGTTTCGATTTTTTGAGGTGGGTTGGTTCTGGTTCAGAAGGCTTCTCGGTTGCGGGAGTGAAAAAGTTCATTGAGTCTAAAAGGGATTACAGTAATTGTTTTGTCATGGATTGGTGTAAGTGGGTTCCGTTAAAATGCAATATTTTGGTTTGGAGGGCGGACTTTGATAGGATTCTGACGGTTGAGGCTTTGGCTTCGAGGGGTGTGGTGGTGGTCGGCGGTGACTGTAGATTTTGTAATGCTGGCCCCGACTCAGTGTTGCACCTATTTACAGCCTGCCCTTTGGCTTTGGGTCTATGGGAAAGAATTAGTTTTTGGTGTCGGGTAATGAAATTCTTCGCCTTTTCGTTCAGAGACTTGTTGGAAGTCCATGCTTCAGGTGATAGGGGGCCGATAGAAAGAAAGGCTTTGCAAGGTATCGTGATCACGGCTTGTTGGATTTTGTGGAAGGCCAGGAACAATCTTAGATTTAATGGTAAAACGAGCAATGTTGACGACATCTTTAGCGAGGTTAGAACGGTTAGTTTCCTTTGGTTTAAACATAGGGCCAGGAAAGGTATGTTAGATTGGGGTGATTGGTGTAAATTTGTGAATATGTAATTGTTCGTTTGTTTCGTCCGTCCCGGTTTGCGGGTTCGGTGTGTTTTAATGAAGTTCTCGTTTAAAAAAAAGGGGCTCTGCAGATCATATGAAGGACATTATCTTTATTATACAAAATTTTTTTAAATCAATACTTACATATGAAGACAAAAAGACAAAAAATGAATTTTTAATTCCTAATAAATTATTAAATCATTATATATAAAATTACTAAAATACCCCTTTTAACTACATGAAAATTTACTGAAGTACCCTTACTTTTAACTGAAATTTTAACTAAGTTAAAGCCGAGGAGCAAACTGGCAATAAAATGGAAACTTCAGGGAGTAAAATGGCTACTTTTAAACAAATTGGAACAAAACCGTTAAAACAACCAAACCACAGGGAGCAAAACAGAAGTTTACTCTATAAATATTTAATGTAGCTTTTTTGGAGAATGCAATATAATCCGGCATGCCTTAAAACACTAATCTGACCCGTACCAGTTTGACCCTTTGAATAAGATTAATTATAATTTTGATAGTATTTAGTTATGGAATTATAAATAGTATATGTAAATTTAAATTTAAAGTATTATAAATAAGATATAACATAAATAGTATTTATTATATAGGGGAAGGTTCATTTGAGAAGAAATTTAATGCGAGAAGAAAGAGCATATTAGTAAAATACTATTTCATTTATAACTCATATCATTAATTTTTCTCTCTTTAATTAATTAGTCAACTAATCATTAATTATCCTACATATAATCTACAAAAGTTACACATATCAAAATTTTCCTGCATATACCCTACACATTATAGAATTTTATCACAGTCTAGATTTATCCTACACACCTCGAAATATATCCTACAGCACTCGTAATTTATCCTACACAACTATTAATTTATTTTACACTTTAAATTAAGTTGTTTTTTAATTTCAAAAAAAAGTATATATTTTTAAAAAGAGTTACAAATTTAATTTAGTTAGTTATTAAAGGGGAAGAATAAAATTAATGATTTATGTAAGTTTACCAATATAACCTTATATTAAAATTAAATGCAAATATTAAATGAAGTAAAATGAAGCATTCTTATTGGTTGAAACTTCTTCTGTTGGGATTGACCCCTACCAAAGGAACAGATAATTAAAGCCAAAACTGGATCAGAGCAGTGGATCCAGAATAAGCAGATGTTATGTTTACATGTCTCTCCCCTTGAAAGTGGTTTCAACATCTGCTGACCTCCTATCTACTGATCGTACAAACTGCTGACCAAGTAAAAGCCTGATGGAATACTAAAGCTCTGCTATTCAATCTACTGCCTTGAGTCAAGCTTTGCTGATCCGGACAAGTACTGCTGGGTTCACATCAGTGGAAGGATGCAGCAGTTGTTTAGATGTCTTTATGTAATGAAATGTAATAGCAGTAGTTAGCATAGCAGAGGTTGTATAGATCAGAGGTTAGAGTTTGTTAGGAGGTTAGATGTCACTTTCATGGTGACGTCAGCTTATGTGCTTCAGTGGTTTGCTCGTGCCTATAAATAGAACAGTGCTCTGTACTGTTCTATTAGCTCTTTGCAAAATCTTCTTCCTGCACGAACAAACACTGTGAGCTCAGGCTGAGGGGGAGTTTGTATTTTGCATTGTAATCATTATTGAAATAAATTCAATCTTTCGGTTCCTTGTGGAAAATGTTTGATTAAAGCAATTCTCTTGTTTGATTGTGTGCAAAGTTTGTTTCCATCTTAATTTCGCTGCACAACTCATCCATCTTCATCTTAATTCAAACGAAAACACAATCAAAACCAAACTCCGATCCTAACAATTGGTATCAGAGCTTGGACAATCAAATTTGATTTAACAATCATTTTGACATAAATAGTTCAGCTCGTAATCGTTGATACTGATAGTTTATTCGTTTGTGTTGAAAAACAGAGCAAGGTTTAATCACCATCAAAGTTGATTAATCAGTGCTTAAACGTAATGAATACAACATCTGGGAGAGAAGGATGGGTCACATCCTTGCTCAACAGAACACCGGATGTTGGAGGTCTGTTGTTTTTGGTCCCCATGTTCCTATGGTGCCAAGTGCTGAGGATGCAAAGAAGTTCGTTCCTAAACCATCTGAAAACTATACTGAAACTGATTTTCAAAAGTTCAAACTCGATGCCAAAGCATTTAGCATCATAGCATCTGCATTACCCAATGAGATCTATGCTGGACTGTTACATTGTAACAGTGCCAAAGAGCTATGGGATGCACTGAAGGAACAGTTTGGAGGAACAGAAGAAGTCATTGAAAACAATAGGGAAATTCTGAATCAGCAGTATGAAACATTTTGTCACATCAAGGGTGAATCACTGACTCAGCAATTTGAGCGATTCAGTTGTCTCATTAGTGAACTAAGGCTTGTTAAAGTAACATTTCCAAATTCAACTCAAAATAGCAGGTTCCTTAGGTCACTACCAGAAAATGGGATACCATAGCTTTTGTCACTAGAAACTCTGCTGAGTTCAAAGATCTGACCCTAACCCAACTTCATGGTAGACTCCTGGCCTATGAAAGGGAGTTGAACCAGAAAAGGAAGTTGCAAGAGTCTGGCAAAGTTGCTGATGATTATTCATTCAGTAGCACGGCTCTTTTTGGTCAGGAAGAATCTGGTAGCAGTAGTAATGATCAGGGTTATGATCACTTCATTGATATAACTGCTGGTGGAAATTTTAACAATCCTGATCCTCACTCTGCAAATTATGCTTTTACTGCAAATTGTGAAAACCAGATGTCAGATAATTTGTGCTTTGAACTCAATGATTTGCAACACTTTGATCCCACTGACTTAGAAGAGATGGACATTTTGCATCAATTGGCTTTGCTTAGTGTAAGAACAAGCAAATTCTACAAAAGAACAGGGAGAAAATTCCCAGGGTTACATGGGAATTTAAGGGTGGGGTTGGATAAATCAAAAATCAAGTGTTACAAGTGCAATAGGCTAGGTCATTTTGCTAGGGAATGCAGGAGTCAAACTACTGGTCCTATAATCACTCATCCCAGCTCAAACCCTAGACCACAAAACCAAAGCACTGTTCACTATACCCAATATACCCCTGCAGCCCATGTTAACACTGCTCACTATGCTGCAACCCCTGTGCTTGTGCATTATGTCCAAACCACTGTTCCAAAAATTCAATATGTTCAAACCCCTGCCCCTCAGGCACAAGTGCAACCTGTTGCACCTCAAACAGCTGCTCCAGCAGTGGTACAATCAGATCAGCAAAGCTTCTTCACTCAAGGCTTTGTTGACTGAAGCAGCATGCCTGATGAGCTTGGTGATGAAAATTTTGCACTCTATGCTTTTAATGAACCTTCTAATGATGAATTTTATTTAGTGGCATTAGAGTCAATACCAGAGGGGGTAGAAACTGAAGGTGAACAGCTAAGTGATGAAACAGTGGATAAAGAAGCTGAAGCAGTGGTTACTGCAGTTGCTGGTGAACTACTGCTGGGAGAAAATTCAGAAACCCTGATTGAACCACTGACTGATCCCTGGTCCGAAGATGACAAAGAAGAAAAGGAAGAGAAGAAAGCAGGTGAGAAAGAAGATAGAGTTGATGAAGAAGGTGATTTTAAATGTGATTGTGCCATGATGGCTGCTGCTATGGTAACACCTCAAGTTCTTGAAAAACTGTGTTCAGACCAATGCATTATTGCATTTGCTAACATCAAAGAGGTAAATGAAAACCTTAGGGATAAAGTCTTGTCTGATGAAGTCAAATTTGAAAAGTCATTAAAAGAACTTAGAAACAAATTGACTGAAAAGGATAAAGAAATCAGTGGTCTCAAAGAAGAGCAAAGCATAACCAAAACTCAACTCCAAACTATGGTAGAAAAATACCAAGTTTGCAAAAAGGAGTTAGAGTCCACCCAAATCACATGTGAGAGATGGGTGGAATCTTGTAAAGGGTATGAGGTTATGCTTGAGAAACAGCTTGAAAGCAATGTCAAGTTTGGTGTAGGATATAGAAAATATGATGATCTTGTAAACACTGCTGGTAAACAAGCTGGTTCATCTGAAATTAAACCAACAAACAAGAATGGCCAAGAAGTGAAAATAATTGATAAACTTGGTAACAAAATCACACTTGAGAGACCAGTGGGATCCTCTACTTTTGAGGAAATTGAGAAATACCAATTTAAACCCACATGGTCTGATGAGTGTGACATTCTTGAAAATTGTAAACCCATGGATTTCACAACCACTGATGGTGTTAAAGCTCCAAAAGCAAAAGTCATTCCTCTCAAGGACATCCCAGCAGAGGTTAAAAACTCTTTTGCAAAGGAGTCTGAAAAGAGAAAGAAGAGAGAAAAGATCAATAACTTGTTTTGTGAGTTTTGTGAAAAAAGGAATCATCTAACAAAAGATTGTTTCCATTTAAAAGCTCTTTTAAGTCCATTAAAGAGTCCAAAACAACCCAGTGTTTGCAAATGATGCACATGGATTTGTTTGGCCCAGTTCAAGTCATGAGTCTCAAAAGGAAGAGATATTGTTTGGTTATTATTGATGACTTCTCTAGGTTTACATGGACTTTCTTTTTACACTCAAAAGATGAGACTGCAGGCATTTTGCAAGACTTTGTGACACAGGTTGAAAAGCAATTTGACCATCCAGTAAAAGTCTTCAGGAGTGACAATGGCACAGAATTCAAAAATAAGGAGTTGGATGCCTTCTGTGTGAAGAAAGGGATTGTAAGGCAGTACAACATCCCTAGAACACCAGAGCAAAATGGGGTAGTTGAAAGAAAGAACAGAACTTTGATTGAAGCTGCCAGAACCATGCTTGCTGATTCAGGTTTGCCATTAACTTTTTGGGCAGAGGCAGTAAACACTGCTTGCTATGTCCAAAACAGAGTTTTAATAAACCCCAGGCACAAAAAGACTGCTTATGAAATTCTGTATAAAATCAAACCACTGATCTCATATTTCAAAGTATTTGGCTGCCCATGCTTTATTTTGAACTTAAAAAATTCCATCTCAAAATTTGCAGCCAAAGTTGATTGTGGTTATCATCTGGGATACTCAACCACTGCCAAGGCCTACAAAGTGTTTAATACATGAACCAAAGCAGTGGAGGAGACCTTGAATGTGAAGTTCAATGAACTTTCATCAATGAAAATCCCAGCAAATCCTGCAGATTTGTTTGATCTTGATAAATTCACTTTTGAAAACACTGCTGTCAAGACTAACAGTGCAGGTCCATCAGAGGATTCATCACCAGACTATGGGTATGAGATCATCATTCCTCAACAAAAGTCTGCCACAATGGGAAAAGCATCAGTTGTACAAAACAGCTGTCAAAGCTCAACCATTGCTACCTCAACAGTTGTTGACCAAAGTAGCCCATCAACCACTGCTTCCACATCATCAAAAACTGCTGACAAAAGTCCCCAAACAGTGGATAAAAGTCAGCATGTGTCCACACCATTACCTCCTATTCCACCACCTTTTGAAGCCACTGCTGGATCATCAAAGTCACCAGCAGTGGTTAGCTCAGATGATACACATTTGCAGCCTTCACCAACAAATGCCATCTTACCATACCAAGGGGATTTAATCTTCTTGAGATCTCATCCACCTGATCAAATTATTGGCAACATCATTGAAGGGGTGCTTACAAGAAGCCAAACCCAAAACATTTATCTTTTTCCTGGTTTTCTATCACTCCATCAGCCAGTCAAGTACCAAGAGGCACTGAAAGACAACAGCTGGGTAGAAGCCATGCAAGAAGAGCTCCAACAGTTTAAAAGACAACAAGTATGGGAGCTTGTACCACTGCCAGAAGATGTAAGTCCCATTGGCACAAAGTGGGTCTTCAAAAACAAAACTGATGAAAGGGGCATTGTTGTCAAGAATAAAGCCAGGCTAGTGGTTCAAGGTTACAGACAGGAAGAGGGAATTGATTATGATGAAACATTTGCCCCTGTAGCAAGATTGGAAGCTATAAGACTGTTCTTGGCCTTTGCTGTCAACCACAACATGAAGGTGTTCCAAATGGATATCAAAAGTGCTTTCCTCTATGGTACAATTCAAGAAGAGGTGTATGTCTGTCAACCTCCAGGTTTTGAGGATCCATTTTATCCAGATCATGTCTACAGGCTAAACAAAGCCTTGTATGGCCTGAAACAAGCACCTAGGGCCTGGTATGAAACTCTTTCCACCTTTCTTCTCTCAAATGGTTTCAAAAGAGGTACCATTGATAAAACACTGTTTCTAAAATGGAGAGGGAAAGATTTAATGATTGTCCAAATTTATGTGGATGACATTATTTTTGGAAGCACATGTAATAAAATGTGTGAAGAGTTTAGGGAACTCATGACAGCTGAGTTTGAAATGAGTGCAATGGGTGAGCTGCAATGCTTTCTTGGTCTCCAAGTTTAGCAAATGCAAAATGGAACTTTCATTCATCAAAGCAAGTATGCTAAAGAACTTTTAAACAAATTTGATATGAATGATTGTAAACCATGCAACACACCCATGGCAACAAATAAGCTTGTCATGTCTGATGAAAAGGATGAGCTGATTGACCAAACTCTATATAGAAGCATGATTGGGTCTCTTTTGTACCTAACTGCATCTAGGCCAGACATCATGTTTGCAACATGTGTCTGTGCAAGAAGTCAATCAGCTCCCAGAAAATCAAACCTCATTGCTGTAAAAAGGATCTTCAGATACATAAAAGGTGCTCCCACACTTGGTATCTGGTATCCAGCTAATGGGAATATCAAGGTTTCAGGCTTTTCAGGCAGTGACTTCGCTGGATGTAACACCACAAGGAAGTTTACTTCAGGAGGGTGCCAGTTTCTAGGCGATTGCTTGGTCTCTTGGCAAAGTAAAAAGCAAGCAGCTATTTCAACATCCATTGCTGAAGCCGAATACATTGTTGCTGCAAGCTGTACAGCCCAACTCCTGTGGCTTCAAAATCAGTTGCTGGATTTTGGTATCCCTGCCTTAAAGACACCACTCATGTTGGATAGCCAGGCAGCAGAAAATATCATCAAAAATCCAGTTTCCCATTCAACCACCAAGCACATCGATATCAGACATCACTTTGTGAGGGATTGCTATGAAAAAGGTTTGATTTCTCTGCATCATGTTCCAACTAAAGACCAGCTGACAGATGTGCTCACAAAAGCATTAGATACAGCCACTTTTGAAAGTTTGGTCTCTAGGATTGGCATGCTAAACATGGAATAACAAGCAACATCTTGTTTTTCTATGAATAAAAGCATTAAAATGTTTTCAGAAAATCAAAAACCCATCCTTAAAAATAGCTAAAAATGAAGTTTTCATTAAAATCCTTAAAAGTCTGCCATAACCACTGCTTGTTCAAAAGTCTGTTCTACTTCAAAGTCTGTCTACTGCTGAAAGTCAACCCCTGTTCTCTCATTTCCTTGATAAACACTGTTGTTCAAAAGCAGTGTCTTATCCACTGATATGCTATCCACTGATAGTGAAAATCATCCACTGCTTCCATTTGTTACCGTTGTAACCACTGCCTTCATCAGTAACTTTCATAAAAGTACTGTCCTTCATTTCATCAGGGGTTGGCATGTGGGCAGTACATAGTGGTCAGACCTTTTGTAACCGCTGCGACGTCAGCATTCACTTTTTCTCTATAAAACCCCCATTCCACACCCAAACAGAGTTTTACTGTCGAATTGAATTCTTAAAAAAATCTCTTCTCAAAGCAGTTTTTCTTCAAAATTCCTTCACAACCTTCTTCGATCATCATCTCCAAAATGACAAAATCGAAGTCATCTGCAAAATCCACTTCCAAATCATCATCAAAAGAAGCCTCTCAAAAGGCCAAACCCACTGAAATTTCACACAAACCGTCTCATAACCTTCTGGGTCTTCTCACAAAACCCGGCACCACAGATGCTTTAGACTTAATCATTGCTACTATATCTGCATCAAAGTACAAAACTTTGTTAACAGCAGATGCACCAATTTACCTGCAAACCCAGAGAGAGTTTTGGAAAAATTGTACCCTTGAAAAACAAGGCGACGATGTCATAGCCATTAATTCTACTCTATAGGGAAAAGCAGTTCAAATAACACCAAAATCCATATCAGAAGTCTTTCAGCTCGATGATCAACAAGGTAAAACTTGCTTTGCTAAAAACGAGTTAAAAACTGGCTTTATTGAAAGAGGGTATGCAGACACAATGATGAAGAGAGACACCTTACAAAAAGGTTTCTTCCCTTCTGCAACAAGATTTTTATTTCATACCCTGCTAATGTGTGTTTCAAACAAAACAACTGCTTTTAATGAAATACCATTAAAAATTCAAAATCTAGGATATGCTATTCTTCAAGAAGAAAATTTTAATTACTCCTAGAAATTTTTAATGATCTGGTTAAAAATGTTGAAACAAAATCATTCTTACTGTTTCCAAGATTTCTAAGTTATTATTTTGAAAAGAAATTCAGTAAGAATGATATTTTCGCAATAAAACAAGGTGACTCTTTACAAATGCACAGCTTAACTGCTGAAACTTTTACAAGAATGTCAACACCTTGCAAAACACAAGCAGAGGTGCCTGAGCAGAATTTAGCAGCTACCACTGCTCCTCGGGTATCTGCTGCTGAGCCCACTGCTCAAGGTGATCAAAGTAGCAAAACAACTGCTTTGAAACCCACACCTACAATCACCAAAAAGCTAACAAAAAGAAAAACTCAAACCCCCCCCCCCCCCAAACCCATCAAAAAGGCAACTCTGGAGGTTGAGATACCAGAGCAACTGCCAGTGACAACACAAAAGTCACAAGAAACCACTGCTGCTACCTCCTCACAGCAGTTGGTACAAATATCTCAACCCATAACTGAAACTCCTCCTGTTTCTTCTCAAAAAGAACAGGTTGTACACATAGGGACTCCACAATATGATGCTCTGGAATCACTCGCTTCCATCATCCACAGCCCAATGCCCGGGGCAAAGTCTCTTTCTACACCAACCATCACATCCACAATTCCCCCACCAACTAAACTTTTGTTGGATGCAATTGATTTGAACCAGGCACAAACCAGTCCTTCTCAATCACCTATCAATGAGAACATGCCTCAACAAATGACTGGGTCTGATGTATCAATCTTTGCTAACCCACCAACACAACCTGAGGAGGTTACACCCCTTGAGTTACAAGTAACTCTTGGTGGTAATCCAAGTGAAGCAGCCACTACAAGTGCTGAACCCACTGGTTTGCATTTGGACAGTGGTTACATCAATAAGACTTCCTTGGAGGCAATTCCTTCCATAGCACCTCTGACATCCACCAGTGGATTTGTTTTGACCACTGGCAACATCAAAAGGCTGTCAAGTGTTGAAGGAAGAAGACCCCAGTACCAAGAAAAAGGGGCATCAGTGGTAAATGTTTGTAGTACACTCCCTACCTCAACCACTGATAAAACCACTGCTAGTGGGAAATCAGATGATCCCATTAAATTGGGTGATGGTTTAAAATATGTGAAATTGACGGAACGAGTTGACAAACTGGATACAGCTGTTGCAGATTATTAAATTGTTGGCTAGGAGCATAATTTCCTTTATTAAAACCAAGTTCACTATAACCAATGGCTCTGATACCAATCTGTCACACCCCCAAAATCCACCTGCGGAGTACTACCGCTTGGAGGCGTGACTGACCAGGATCCAGCCACCAATCATATTGAACAAGCATATAAGTAGTTATAAAATCCAACCAATACAATTGGTGTTCAAACAAAACGTAGTTTAAGTTGTAAGCGGAAGCATAAGTCTTAAAACCAAAACATAAGTTTAATTGTTTCAAAGTTTAACATGGCACACAGCCGTCCATGTCCCCCAACGACTCTCTTCCATGCAAGCCCCAGCTGAGTACCTATTGTCCTGCAAAGCATGTAGTAATGAGTCAACAACAAGTTGAGTGAGTTCACGGTTGGGTGTTCGTTTTAAGTTGTTTCGAAAACAGTTTCCTTTATCTGGCATCCTGCCGTGGGGGTTACCCCATAGTTAAAAGCGTGACTTGTTTATTCCCGGTTACTCTGGCAATCCAGTCGTGGGGGCTACCCCGTGTTAGTTATCTGGCGTTTCGGCCGTGGGGGTTACCCCATGTATACACTAGACTCGTTACCATATCGACTGCTGACTGTAGTCATGTTTAAGTGCCCTGAAACTGTCAATGTCTATCATCATTGACGTGCCCCAGATCCATTAGTTCACGCCCGTCCTCTGCGGCACGGTGTGAGGTTTGTCAGACCTAAATAGCGCTATCTAACTAATGACCCGCTCGCCATTGGCCCGGCGATTAAGTCGATATAAAAAGGAGGGACTTCGTGATAGAGTTTTGGTCTAGTACGAGTTATCTGTCCGTGAGGACGAGGAATTTCATTCCTGAACCATTGCTGTCCTACCCAAGGAGGACGAGGAACCCATGTTCCTTAACCCCAATTCCCGACCCCTGGGAATCCCATGCTTTGTAGAGGGTGTGAACTCACCTTGGTTTGCTCGGCAGATACACAGAAAGGTCAATCAAGCAATATTGTGGTCACTCACGTCCTATCATAGTTGTATCATACAAATCAGGTTCGAAATCAAGTAGTACACGTATGTTTCTAGCACATTGCATTCAAGTATCATTCATGGCAGTCCATCAACATTCACGTTCAATCAGTAAGGTATAAGGTCTATGCATTAGGCCCAAAAGTCCGGCCCAATCACCTAAGCCCGTAATCATGCAAGTTCAATTCAGCGTGTATATGAAGACGGTCTCTAGTCGAGACTGTGTGGTCTCTAGACGAGACTGTGCGGTCTCGAGTTGTAGCTTATAAGTTTCGAGTCGCAACTGATGAGGTCTCGGGTTATGCATGTGTTGGTCTCGAGTCGCAACCGGACTCGCAAGTAGGGTCTCGAGTCACGATGTTTGGGTGTTGATCACGTGGGGTCTCGAGTCGAGACTATAGGTTCTCGACTCGCAACTTGTGTCGAAAACAGGGATCTCGAGTTGACATTTGGTGGCCTCGAGTCGAGACAGAAGGTCTCGGCTGGGGACATTTGCTGAATTCGACATTGTACTTGGCCAATGAGATTTCATGGTCATGATATTATGTACTACCCAGTAATATTGCACTAACATGTTCCCTTGTCTATGGCTTACCAAAAATGGATCAAACATGGCAATTTCAAATGTTCATAACATATTCATATCATCTTCAAGTTGTTCTTCATATATTCAAGTCATGTTCATGTTGATTATTCAAACTTGTTCATCATATTTCCGGGTTTTTAGCATTAATCCAAACATAATCATGAACAACAAATCAACACACTTGCACATACTCATCTAAAGGTTTCAAATCATCACATAACATCTCAAAATCAACTCTACACTAATCCGATTAACATGGTACTACACATATGCAAGCCGGTTTTCATGTACATCAATAATCAATGGTTTGAATCATATTTAGACACAAGATATCATGAGCTCATTATGTAACATATCCGAAATCAAAACATGTTATCCGATTATCCACATCATACAACTCGGATTCACAAAACATCATCAAGCATACAACTATATTAGTTCAATCATGTCATTCATGCTATCATTTAACAACAAGCATCACAAAGACACTAACCGGTTGATGGGTTTCAAGGGTGAGTATGAAGCTTCCAAACGGGTGTGTGTGTGAGTCGATCCGAGAGCTCCTAGTGTCACCGGTTTGATCCGAGAAGAAGGAGGAGAGGTGATGTTGAGACTTAGGGTTTAATGGTTTCTAGAGAGAGTAGGGGAGTATGTGTGTTGTCCAAAGATGATAGTGTTGGTTAGCAACAAGGATATATACTAGCTTCAAGTGGTGCACCCTAATGGGTTTTCGAATAGGCTAAGGGGTGTGTGGCCCAATCCGGCCCAACTGTTACTGTTCACTCGAGACCGCATGGTCTCGAGTCGGGTCCTTGTTGTCTCGGTTCATATACATACACGCATACATACAATTACAACACATAAAAATAACACGTAATCACATAGGATGTTCACATATATCATTACACCAATACGTCAACTAGTCACATAATGTTTCAAGTAGGTTACACTAAGATACATGAAAGGTTCTAAATTTCGAGTTGTCACATCATCCCCAAGTTGAAAGAAATTTCGTCCCGAAATTTGGTAGGCACTCACTGAGGACGCTAGTTAAGTTGTATGGTGTTCCTGATTTTCCTGGGGTGTCACATCCTCCCCCCGTTGATCTAGAATTTCGTCCCGAAATTCCGTAGCTTCAACCTCAGTAGTGGTTGTACCGTTTCCGAACAGTTGGGGATACTTTTGTTTCATCTGATCTTCGCGCTCCCAGGTGAACTCTGGGCCGCGACGTGAGTTCCAACGAACCCGAACGAGAGGTATTCTAGTACTCTTTAGGACCTTAACATCCCGGTCCGTGATTTCAACTTGTTCCTCGACGAATCGTAACTGTTCGTCGATAGTGAGTTCCTTCAGAGGAACTACGTGGGTCTCATCTGACAGACACTTCTTCAGATTCGACACGTGAAAAACGTTGTGAACTGCACCGAGTTCTGCTGGTAAGTTCAGTCTGTAGGCCACCCTGCCTATTTTCTCAATGATTTCGAAAGGTCCAACGTATCGTGGGTTAAGTTTGCTTCGTTTGCCAAAGCGAACCACACCCTTCCAGGGTGAAACTTTGAGTAGTACCCACTCCCCAACCTGGAGCTCTAGTGGTTTCCTGCCCTTATCGGCGTAGACTTTCTGACGGTCACGAGCTGCTGCCATGCGTCTTCGTATTTGAGCAATTTGTTCGGTTGTGTCTACCACATGTTCTGGACCAGTGATCTGACTATCTCCCACCTCTGCCCAACAGAGAGGTGACCGGCATTTACGTCCGTACAATGCCTCAAACGGAGCAGCTTTAATGCTGGTGTGGTAGCTGTTATTATATGAGAATTCCACAAGTGGCAGATGCTTTTCCCAGCTGTTGCCAAAGTCGATTACACATGCACGAAGCATGTCTTCTAAGGTTTGAATAGTGCGCTCGGACTGCCCGTCCGTTTGAGGGTGATACGCTGTGCTCATGTCTAATCGTGAGCCAAAGGATTTGTGCATCGCTTGCCACAGCTCTGAAGTAAAACGTGCATCTCGATCTGAGATAATAGAGGTGGGCACCCCGTGCCTCGAAACAACTTCCTTGAGGTATATTTCCGCAAGAGTGGAGAACTTATCCGTCTCCTTGATAGCCAAGAAGTGTGCAGATTTTGTAAGTCGATCCACGATCACCCAAATAGTATCGTTTCCGCGCTGGGATCTAGGTAGGCCGGTAACGAAATCCATGGAAATTTTCTCCCATTTCCATTGTGGTATCTCTGGTTGTTGGAGTAGGCCTGAGGGTTTCTGGTATTCGGACTTGACTCTCGCATAAGTCAAGCACTTGCTGACGTAAGTTGCTATGTGGGCCTTCATGCTAGGCCACCAATACGTGGTTTTGATATCGTGGTACATTTTATCCGAACCAGGATGTACCGAGTAGCGAGACTTGTGTGCTTCATCGATCACAAGCTCTCGTAGGTTGCCATAGAGTGGGACCCAAACGCGTCCCGTTACGTAGTAAGCGCCGTCTTCCTTCTATTCTAAGCGTTGCCTTGATCCGCGTAGGGCTTCAGCCCTGACGTTCTCTGGTTTCAGTGCTTCTATCTGAGCGTCTCGTATTTGGGAAGGAAGACTAGAATGGATCGTGAGTTGTAAAGCTCGCACGCGCTTAGGCGCGGTGTCCTTTCGGCTGAGGGCGTCAGCCACAACATTGGCCTTGCCCGGGTGATACCTGATCGAGCACTCGTAGTCATTCAGTAGTTCGACCCATCGACGTTGCCGCATATTCAGTTCTTTCTGCTTGAAGATATGTTCGAGGCTCCTGTGGTCGGTGTAGATGGCGCACTTGGTACCGTACAGGTAATGCCGCCATAACTTAAGTGCAAAAACAACAGCTCCCAGCTCTAAGTCGTGTGTAGTGTAGTTTCTTTCATGAACCTTGAGTTGGCGTGAGGCGTAGGCTATAACTTTATCTCGTTGCATCAATACACAACCAAGACCCTGAATTGATGCGTCGCAGTAAACCACAAAATCATTTGTGCCCTCTGGCAAGGAAAGGATAGGTGCACTGCAAAGTCTATCCTTTAGATGCTAAAATGCTAATTCCTGTGCATTTCCCCATCGATAAACAACGCCTTTCTGCGTTAGCGAGGTGAGAGGCTGTGCGATCTTAGAAAAATCCTTTATGAATCTCCTGTAGTAACCTGCCAAACCCAAGAATTGGCGAATCTCCTTTGGTGTACGAGGTGCAGGCCAGTTCTTAATCGAATCCACCTTGGATGGATCAACGTGAATCCCATCCTTGTTTACCACGTGGCCTAGGAAATGGACTTCTCGAAGCCAGAAGTCGCATTTCGAGAACTTTGCATAAAGCTGTTCTGTTCGAAGGAGTTCCAGAATAAGCCGTAGATGATGCTCGTGTTCCTCCTGACTCTTAGAATAGATCAGGATGTCGTCGATGAAGACTATAACGAACTTGTCCAGGTAAGGCTTGCACACTCGGTTCATCAAGTCCATGAAAACCGCAGGTGCGTTTGTCAGTCCAAAAGGCATGACCAAAAATTCATAGTGTCCGTATCAAGTTCTAAAGGCTGTTTTGGAGACGTCCTCTTCTCAGACTCTCAGCTGGTGATAGCCCGATCTCAAATCGATCTTCGAATAGTAGCTCGACCCTTGCAGCTGGTCGAACAAGTCGTCAATACGCGGTAGAGGATAACGATTCTTCACCGTCACTTTGTTGAGTTCCCGGTAGTCGATGCACATTCTAAAAGTACCGTCCTTCTTCTTTACAAATAGTACTGGAGCTCCCCAGGGCGATGAGCTTGGACGAATAAAACCCTTATCCAAGAGTTCTTGTAGTTGCGTAGAGAGTTCTTCCAACTCTGATGGAGCTAAACGATAAGGTGCACGAGCTATAGGCGCAGCTCCAGGAGCTAGTTCAATCTGAAACTCGACTTGGCGATGAGGCGGAAGACCAGGTAATTCCTCAGGAAATACCTCAGGATAGTCGCGTACAACTGGAAAATCTTCTATCTTCTTTTCTTTCTCCATGGTGTCAGTAATGAGGGCTAAAATGGCAGTGTGGCCCTTTCGCAAGCATTTCTGGGCATTAAGGAGAGAGATGACGTTCTCAACAGCACTCCTCTTATCGCCACGAATCATGAGAGGTTCACCACCAGAACCAGGAATACGAACAACCTTCTCGTTGCAAAGAATCTCTGCTCGGTGTTGGGATAACCAATTCATCCCAATGACAATGTCGAAACTACCCAAAATGATAGGAATGAGGTCGATAGAGAAGGTCTGGTCAGCGAGAATAAGTTTACAACCCTTGACTACGTGTGTGGCCTCTAAACTCTTACCATTTGCTAGCTCTACGGTGTGCTTGTTGTTCAAAGGTGTTGGAATACGCTTAAGCATTTGACTAACTTTTAGTGACACGTAGCTAGTATCGGCACCCGAATCAAATAAAACTGTAACATAAAAGTCGTCGAGAAGGAACTTACCCGCCACGACATTGGGGTCATTCCTTGCTTCACCTTGACCAATCACGAACGCCCGCCCCCTGGCTCCATTGTTGTTGTTGTTCCCATTGTTACCATTCCCCTGATTGTTGTTATTGTTGTTGTTGTTCTGGTTCCTGTTTAGTTGGGGACAATCTTTCTTGAAGTGGCCTTCAGCTCCACACTGAAAGCACCCTTTGTTATCCCCCTGCTGCTGCTGACGTTGGTTCTGTTGAGCTTGCTGACGATTCAGATTGGCGGGATATAAGCTCCTGCAATCCTTTGCAGCGTGACCGGGCTTGTTGCACCGATGACAGTTGCCCCTGGTGCATGGCCCACTGTGGTGCAGGCTGCAGCGATTGCATTTGGGGTGATTCCCTTTGTATCCACTGTGACTTTGACCACCAGATGATTGCTGACTAGGGCTCTTGTAGTCATCAGTCTTTCTCTGCTGAGACTGAGACTGAACAGTAGTCGACCCCTTACTTGAAGTTCCATCCCATTTCCGTTTGTTGTCGCTAAGATCACCTGAAGTAGTTGCCGCACCTATGCGCTTTGGTAACTTGTTCTGCTCCACCGCCTGATCCGTGAGACGGTGAGCCAACTGAACAACCTGCTGGATAGTAGTGAGGTTTGCTGAAGTCACATGACTTTGGATCTCTGGCACCAAGCCCTTGAGAAAGAGTTCAATACGCTTAAATGGAGGGTCCACCATAGTAGGACATAGTAAGGCAAGTTCATTTGATCTCTTAGTGTACGCCTCAATTTCTGACCCCGTCATCTTGAGGTTGAAGAACTCGACTTCCAGCTTATGAATGTCGTCCCGAATGCAGTATTCTTCTTTGATCATCTCCTTAAAAGTTTCCCATGGGGTGGCGTTGGCAGCAACCAACCCCAGCATTTGGACCTGAGCGTTCCACCATGTGAGGGCTAAACCCTCGAGAGTACCGGTAGCATACTTCACCCTGCGCGCCTCAGGGAATTCACACATTTCGAACACGGATTCTAGTTTCTCAAACCAGTGGAGGAGACCTACGGCTCCTTCGGTGCCGCTAAAAGTAGTTGGTCGGCAGTCCATGAAAGTCTTAAAAGTGCACACGGGTGGCTGAGCATGCTGACCTATCGTGGGTGAAAGAAAAGACAGAGTTTAACACAAAGGTTGGTTCACGAGAGTAGGATTCTAAGGATCCTAGAATGAGTTCGGACTGCAGGATATACCTCCTGCGTGTGCAGCTGCAAGTGCTGCGGCAACTCGTTCGTTGATCAGAGCCGTCAACTAGGCTTGTGTCAGGTTAACGCTTCCAGACATGATCTTCATATTAAGAGGAACGTGAGTGAGAGGGGTTCGCGAAAATGCGATGACAGAAGTGAGTAACTACGCACGTGTTCAAACAACAATAGTTATACTAACCAAGCATACCACGAGCAATGTACTATGTAACTACCAAGTAGGCAATATATACACAGATCATATCACCTAGAATGTTGAGCCTTGCATGTGGAGTGAAGCGTCGTTGTGGACCGTTGAGCACTGTACAGGTTATAGTCCGGTTTTAACAAAAAACGTTTCTCCTTTATTAAAACCAAGTTCACTATAACTAATGGCTCTGATACCAATCTGTCACACCCCGAAAATCCACCTGCGGAGTACTACCGCTTGGAGGCGTGACTGACCAGGATCCAGCCACCAATCATATTGAACAAGCATATAAGTAGTTATAAAATCCAACCAATACAATTGGTGTTCAAACAAAACGTAGTTTAAGTTGTAAGCGGAAGCATAAGTCTTAAAACCAAAACATAAGTTTAATTGTTTCAAAGTTTAACATGGCACACAGCCGTCCATGTCCCCCAATGACTCTCTTCCATGCAAGCCCCAGCTGAGTACCTATTGTCCTGCAAAGCATGTAGTAACGAGTCAACAACAAGTTGAGTGAGTTCACGGTTGGGTGTTCGTTTTAAGTTGTTTCGAAAACAGTTTCCTTTATCTGGCATCCTGCCGTGGGGGTTACCCCATAGTTAAAAGCGTGACTTGTTTATTCCCGGTTACTCTGGCAATCCAGCCGTGGGGGCTACCCCATGTTAGTTATCTGGCGTTTCGGCCGTGGGGGTTACCCCATGTATACACTAGACTCGTTACCATATCGACTGCTGACTGTAGTCATGTTTAAGTGCCCTGAAACTGTCAATGTCTATCATCATTGACGTGCCCCAGATCCATTAGTTCACGCCCGTCCTCTGCGGCACGGTGTGAGGTTTGTCAGACCTAAATAGCGCTATCTAACTAATGACCCGCTCGCCATTGGCCCGGCGATTAAGTCGATATAAAAAGGAGGGACTTCGTGATAGAGTTTTGGTCTAGTACGAGTTATCTGTCCGTGAGGACGAGGAATTTCATTCCTGAACCATTGCTGTCCTACCCAAGGAGGACGAGGAACCCATGTTCCTTAACCCCAATTCCCGACCCCTGGGAATCCCATGCTTTGTAGAGGGTGTGAACTCACCTTGGTTTGCTCGGCAGATACACAGAAAGGTCAATCAAGCAATATTGTGGTCACTCACGTCCTATCATAGTTGTATCATACAAATTAGGTTCGAAATCAAGTAGTACACGTATGTTTCTAGCACATTGCATTCAAGTATCATTCATGGCAGTCCATCAACATTCACGTTCAATCAGTAAGGTATAAGGTCTATGCATTAGGCCCAAAAGTCCGGCCCAATCACCTAAGCCCGTAATCATGCAAGTTCAATTCAGCGTGTATATGAAGACGGTCTCTAGTCGAGACTGTGCGGTCTCGAGTTGTAGCTTACAAGTTTCGAGTCGCAACTGATGAGGTCTCGGGTTATGCATGTGTTGGTCTCGAGTCGCAACCGGACTCGCAAGTAGGGTCTCGAGTCACGATGTTTGGGTGTTGATCACGTGGGGTCTCGAGTCGAGACTATAGGTTCTCGACTCGCAACTTGTGTCGAAACCAGGGATCTCGAGTTGACATTTGGTGGCCTCGAGTCGAGACAGAAGGTCTCGGCTGGGGACATTTGTTGAATTCGACATTGTACTTGGCCAATGAGATTTCATGGTCATGATATTATGTACTACCCAGTAATATTGCACTAACATGTTCCCTTGTCTATGGCTTACCAAAAATGGATCAAACATGGCAATTTCAAATGTTCATAACATATTCATATCATCTTCAAGTTGTTCTTCATATATTCAAGTCATGTTCATGTTGATTATTCAAACTTGTTCATCATATTTCCGGGTTTTTAGCATTAATTCAAACATAATCATGAACAACAAATCAACACACTTGCACATACTCATCTAAAGGTTTCAAATCATCACATAACATCTCAAAATCAACTCTACACTAATCCGATTAACATGGTACTACACATATGCAAGCCGGTTTTCATGTACATCAATAATTAATGGTTTGAATCATATTTAGACACAAGATATCATGAGCTCATTATGTAACATATCCGAAATCAAAACATGTTATCCGATTATCCACATCATACAACTCCGATTCACAAAACATCATCAAGTATACAACTATATTAGTTCAATCATGTCATTCATGCTATCATTTAACAACAAGCATCACAAAGACACTAACCGGTTGATGGGTTTCAAGGGTGAGTATGAAGCTTCCAAACGGGTGTGTGTGTGAGTCGATCCGAGAGCTCCTAGTGTCACCGGTTTGATCCGAGAAGAAGGAGGAGAGGTGATGTTGAGACTTAGGGTTTAATGGTTTCTAGAGAGAGTAGGGGAGTATGTGTGTTGTCCAAAGATGATAGTGTTGGTTAGCAACAAGGATATATACTAGCTTCAAGTGGTGCACCCTAATGGGTTTTCGAATAGGCTAAGGGGTGTGTGGCCCAATCCGGCCCAACTGTTACTGTTCACTCGAGACCGCATGGTCTCGAGTCGGGTCCTTGTTGTCTCGATTCATATACATACACGCATACATACAATTACAACACATAAACGTAACACGTAATCACATAGGATGTTCACATATATCATTACACCAATACGTCAACTAGTCACATAATGTTTCAAGTAGGTTACACTAACATACACGAAAGGTTCTAAATTTCGAGTTGTCACATCATCCCCAAGTTGAAAGAAATTTCGTCCCGAAATTTGGTAGGCACTCACTGAGGAAGCTAGTTAAGTTGTATGGTGTTCCCGGTTTTCCTGGGGTGTCACAAGCATCATTTGTCTTTTGAGCTGTATAAAATTCATCCAAAAAGATTTGTTGCATTTCCGCCCATGTATAAATAGATGCCGAAGGTAATGTATAGAACCACTTTTTCGCCAATTTGACATCGTCGACCGAAAATCCTTGTCCCCCAATAGTGTTGCAAATCGAATCATAAGCCTCCAAATGAAAATAAGGCTCCTCCGTTACTAGACCCTTATATTTTGGCAAACTTTGTAATGAATTGGTTCGAACTTCGAACGTCCTCCCTTGGTCATTGTGAGGAATAACTACCGGTGAAGGATTATGAGTAATCACCGGTCTAAAATGTGCTTCAATACCTCTAACATGTTCTCGAAGATGTCTTCTTGGCACACCCAAACGAACTCTTGGACGTATAGGACCTATTGGTCTTTGAACTTGCATGCGTGGAGGCCCAAATTGTTGTGGAGGTGGTTGAAATCTCAGCCCCACATGAGGTTGTTGAACACGTCTTTGCACCGGTGGACCTTGTGGTAGCAATTACTGAGGTATAATTTGTTGTTGAGGAATCCCACCAACACTTGACATCCTTTGATTTTGACTTTGAACATAGGCATACTCCCCATGATCTCCATCACCCCCATACATGTATCCTTCTTCATCATAACCCACAAAGTCATCCTCAAATTCATCATCGAACCCATCTTATCTTACTCCCGAAGTATGTTGAGATTGCACTCTTGGTTGGAATGGAGTAGAATGGATAATGGATGGACCGGTTTGGTATAGGTTAGGTGGTGGTATTTGTGATGATGATGGTTTGCCGGATGTTGGGAAAAATGTTGAATAAGCTGGAACAGCGGATGATGTAGGGTTGTAACTGAAGGAGTATTCAGACTGTGTGTTCTCAGGTAAGGTAGTGTTGGTTGGATTGATTTCTGGTGTGGATGCAGGAGTGGTAGTATTTGGTGATGGTTGTGTTGAAGATGGTATAAAGGGTGGTGTAGGTTCACCCGTAGTGGGTGGAGGTGGTGGTGGATTCATGTATCTGATTGGTGTAAATGGTGTAGTAGGTGTTGTTGGTGAACCGCTGATTCTGTTTTCTCTTAGCAAAATTCTGTCTCTTCTCAAAGTTCGCTCAATTTCTGGATCAAATGCCAACATTGATAGCTTGTGAGAGCTTCTAGTACGCATGCACCTGTAAATACCTGCACACTAACACACCCAGCGTAACCCAGAAAAATAACAAACTTATAAAAGATCAAAAATAACACACGTTGCGCACTACTCCCCGGCAACGGCGCCAAAATTTGACGTGATGTCGTGGTCACAATCAAATTTAATCCAATTACTACTAAATAGTTAGTGGCAAGTGGGTATCGAACACAGGGAGTTTGTGGAATATGTGTTATTTAAAGGTTTATCTAAGTTAACTAAAATTAAACTAATTGCAATGAGAGTAAAGTTCAAGAGTTGGTTTGATTGATTTGAGTTTAAAAACTAAGATTACTATTCTAATTGCAAAATGAAAGCTTTGGTTTGTAAACAATTTAGAGACGAATGACCATCTTTAGTTTCCGGTTTGCATTGACATTTATGCTATCATTCCACTAGAAAGAACTACATAGACATAGTTCATGTGTGATTACTTGTAGTGATGAAAGGGAACTAAGTACTCAGATTCCTAGAACATGAGGTTGTTACCCGATGACCAATTAACCCTTACCCAAGCCTAATTCTACCCATGATATCTCGATTGCCAACGGCACCAAGAACGTATGATTTCAAATTAGATTAACATAAGAATCAATAATTTACTAACAACTAATCACACACCATAACAAACAAAACATAAAGATAAAGTTTGTTATTCTAGAAATAAGGAAATCAAAGCATAAAGTCTTACAAACCTTCAACTAAAGACAATCATAAAAAGTTTAGCCACTCATGGCTTGAACAAACATCATAACAAAAGGATTAATGTTTATATTAATCGAAAACACAAACCAATTGTTTAGAATTGTTTAGAACTAAGAAGAAACAGCTAAAATCGCCCCAAGAACTGCTCCAAAACGTCCCACAATGATTGCCAATGAAAAGACACCATAAAACACCTTAAAAGTGGGAGTTACACTTTTTTCGCAGGCTCCACCGTAAGCTACGGTGACCACCGTAGCTTACGGTGGCTTAAAATGGTTTACGGTGGATTTAAACTGTCTTACGGCATCAATTTTTGTCAGAGTCTACCGTAAATTACGCTAGCTACCGTAATTTACGGTAGGCTTCAGCAATCAATTTTGTTTTCTTCATAACTTTCTCGTTTCAACTCCGTTTTCTTCACCGTTTTCGCCTACGTTCTCGTAATTTCATCCTCTATCATGTTACCTTCTTAATTCTTCAATTCCAAAATTTTATTTTTTTCATTTATTCTCCGTCTTTCAATCTACAATCTAGTCGTGTCTATTCGAAGCTTTATTTCCATACTTTTAAGCTCCAAATGTACCTGAAACACAAGCAACCGTAGTTATCTAATTCAAGACAATTACATGATCAAATGAGGGATTAACTCGTCTTTTAACACACTTAAGGGTTGTCCCATGGACCACCCGTCAACAAGCACCTGCTACAAATGAGCTCTGGAATCTATTTCAACCTTATATCCAACAACAAAAACAAATGGCTGATCAGCAACATGAAATACATGTACAAGAGCTGAGAAACATTATGGAGTCTAGGTTCAAGAACACACAAGCAGACATCAAGGCTCTCAAGGCCCATTTATTGAAAACCACTGGCACTGCTCCTCCAACTGTTCTCTTCATAGATCAATTACCCCCAGATAATGCCAAAAAGGGGGAGAAAATTAAAGAATGGAAGAAAAAGGGAGTAGATAATGGTCTCTACATAGAACCAGAAATGGAGAATATGACCAAGCAGATACGTTTGCCAGATGGTAGCAAAAAGGTTGATGTTACCCAAAATGCACTTGATGAAGCTATAGCGAGTGTAAAAAGGGACAGAGCGGCAAAGGATATGTCAAGGTGGAATAAGGAGAAAAGAGCTTACATGGAGCTGAATGCGCAGGCTTGTTCTGGGCTAAAGGATGTTCAAAATCCTGAGCTAAAAAGAAATCCCACCAGAAGAGTAAGGGAACCCAAGTCCACACCATCCAGACTCACAAAGCATACTCCTAAACCACCATCCAAAAGCCTCCAACATCAAACCTCCACCCAAACAGCTGTTGTAACTCCTGCTGTATCAACTACTGCTGGTACTTCAGAAGTTTCAACATCTGTTATCACTTCAACACACACCACTTCAACACACACCACAACCACTGCCTTACCACCACCACCATCACCACCAAAAACAACATCACCACCATCGCCCCCTGCCAAAAACCAGAAGACAGCAGATGTTACAACAGCTGTTAGTCAATCACAAATCACTGCCACTCAAATCACCACCACTGATCCACCCAAAACATCATTTGCCTCTCCTAAAATAAAAAGGAGAAGGATTTTCATACCAGATGATGATTCACCATCACCACCACCAACATCTTCAAAATCTCTATCACTTGTTACAATACCCAAACCTATTCCTTTCTCTTCAGCTCAAATTCAAAAGCCCTTAGCTCCTGCAAGTGTTCAATTCCCTCTTGAACTTATAGCAGTCAGAGAAGAAATCAAATCTTTCTACTATGAGGTTGACCCTGCTAAAAGGAAATTGCCATCTGTTGAAGGATATCCCAGGCCTAACAACATTGAAGAATATTTGAAAATCAAGGCTAAGCAAGTAGAGGATATCTCAAAAAGAAATACACATGGGAAATCTGATAGAGAAATTCAGCAGAATTATCAATACTTGCTCACACAAGTCAGATCTTTATAGCAGTTTGCAAAAAAATGTTTGTCAGCAAATCTCAGAGAGAGCAGATGAAACTCTAAGAAAAGACTACATTGAAAGCATCATGGCAACCAAGAAGTACAAAGGAGAAAAATACATGTACAAAGAGTGGACCATTCCTGAGCTTGAAAAAGAAGCAGCCAGGATTCAAGATATGATCAAGAATAAGGTCAAACACACTCCTCCAGATTGGGCAAAATTCAAAAAGAATGCACCTGATAAACAGGTAGAGCTGAGGAGAATGAAAGAGGAATTGGTTGCTGCTGATTATGGGTCCAAAAATCAAGTGATGAGATGGAAAGAAGATAAAGTCAGGGCTACTTACAAAAGTTTGGAGAAATTAAGAAAGACAGATCCTACTGCTCCACAAAAGCCTGACTATCCTGAAGCAGAGGTTTCAAAAAGACCATCAAAACTGCAAATCAGGAGAGCCACTGCTCCAGCTGGTGCAGCCATCTTTAAAAGAAGGCAACAAAAACAGTTGGGTACTGAAACAGTGGATGAATTAATGGCAGGAGAAGAGTTTGTAAAAGAAGGTATTAAAGAAATGATAGCTAAAACTCTTGGCCTGAATCAACCTGCAAGCACTGCTCAAACAGTCATCACAAGGCCAGCTTCACCAAACTCCTCATCAAATAAAAATCTCCCAAGAAACCCACCAGGCTCAAAAGTACTAAAGTGGGAAACTGACAAATAGACCCATGTATTGACTATGTTCAGGTCTGGTGGAGAAGTGAAGAAAATATCAGGGAACAAGCACTTGGCCTAAGTCTTGAAGATGTGCAGGATCTCCTTGATCTTCCACTTGGTAGGGATGAAGATGACACAGATGCCCTAGACTTTGAGTTACAACTTAAAGGTCAGATAAGGGAACTGTTGATGAGGCAATAAAGTTCCACAATAATGAAGAGTTTTGGCATTATCTGTTCCAGGGGGAGATTGTTGGGATTGAACCCTACCAAAGGAACAGATAATTAAAGCCAAAACTGGATCAGAGCAGTGGATCCAGAATAAGCAGATGTTATGTTTACATGTCTCTCCCCTTGAAAGTGGTTTCAACATTTGCTTACCTCCTATCTACTGATCGTACAAACTGCTGACCTACAAACTGCTGACCAAGTAAAAGCCTGATGGAAGACTAAAGCTCTGCTGTTCAATCTACTGCCTTGAGTCAAGCTCTGCTGATCCGGACAAGTACTGTTGGGTTCACATCAGTGGAAGGATGCAGCAGTTGTTTAGATGTCTTTATGTAATGAAATGTAATAGCAGTAGTTAGCATAGCAGAGGTTGTATAGATCAGAGGTTAGAGTTTGTTAGGAGGTTAGATGTCACTTTCATGGTGACGTCAGCTTAGATGCTTCAGTTGTTTGCTCGTGCCTATAAATAGAACAATGCTCTGTACTGTTCTATTAGCTCTTTGCAAAATCTTCTTACTGCACGAACAAACACTGTGATCTCAGGCTGAGGGGGAGTTTGTATTCAGACATTGCATTGTAATCGTTATTGAAATAAATTCAATCTTTCGGTTCCTTGTGGAAAATGTTTGATTAAAGCAATTCTCTCGTTTGATTGTGTGCAAAGTTTGTTTCCATCTTAATTCCCCTGCACAACTCATCCATCTTCATCTTAATTCAAACGAAAACACAATCAAAACCAAACTCAGATCCTAACATCTTCTTTTTTCTTCTTAGAAAAAAGTTCTTCTCATTTGAACCCTCCACTATATAGTTCATTTGTGAAGAAATTTAATGTGAGAAAAAAAAAAAGAGCATAATGGTAAAACATTAAATAGTTTACAACTCCTCCCATTAATTATGTTATCTCTAATTAATAAAGCAAAAAACATTTTATCCTACACATTTAAAAGTTTATCCTACAGGTATCTTACACTTACCGAAATTTACCCTACGCATATCTAAATTTATCATACACATTTAACAATTTATCCTACACATATACTAAAATTTATCCTACACATGTCGAAAATTGTCCTTTACCCTAAACTATTTTGTCTTCAAAGAGTATATTTAAAAGTTAGTTACAAGTTTAATTAGTTAGCTAATTAATTACAATTACAAATTTACCTATATGCCCTTATTAATAACATTAAATACACATATTAAATGAAGTAAAATTGAGCATTTCTATTGGTTTAAAACTTATTCTTTTTATTCTTACAAATTTTTTCTTCTTATTTGAACCCTGCACTTTATTTATAAAGATATAAATAGTAAATGTAGCTCTTTTGGATAACACAATCTATATATGTTAAATACCGGTCGAATCCGAAACTGTTTTAAGATGAACCCTTTTTTTACTCGAACCAAAATAACGCTTTCTTTGTGACCTATTCTGACGTGCTGTCCGACCCAGCCCGACCAATATGTATTATTCGGTACCATACGTATTATTAAAAGAAAAATGAATAAAAGAAACTTAAAATTAAAATATTAAATTCAAGTAATTAATAAATATTAAATTTTATTCTATAAATTAGAACAAATAAAAACTGTATTTGTAGAATTTATATCATTAAGTATTAGGTCTACTAAATATATATATCATTAATATCTCAAGAGAGACAAAATTATAAGACCATACGTAGTGGTAAGGGTGAATAATGCCCATACCCTTGAGCGTTTTCCGCCATGTGGCAGTACAGTCAGCAAGTGGTATTATTGGGCGTTTTTTTCTAAAATGGGTGTAGTGGGGATGTGGCCATTATGTTAAACGGCTGTAGAGAATTAAATAAAAATAAATAACCCAACAAAAAAAGCTATTGGCCAAGAAAAATGAAGATTAAATGTAATTGGTGGTTGAAATTTGGAGAAAGCGTTATTTAAAAAACGCCTAGGGGGGAAATTGCTTAATAACGCCCAATAATGCCCAGGGGTGGGGAAGGGGCGTGTTTGGTGGCAAATTTTGAAAAAAATAACGCCCACTACGCATGGTTTAAATTAGGGATGAGCATGGTGCGGTTCGGTTCGGTTATTACCTATAACCGAAACCATAACCGCACATTGCGGTTATCAAAAAATCATAACCGTTCGGTTTCGGTTAATGCGGTTTCGGTTAATCGGTTATTGCGGTTAATGCGGTTTCGGTTCGGTTATAGGTCGGTTATTTTCATTGTTTCTAATGTTGGACTTTAAATGTGTGGGTCGAGCAAAATTAATGCGCAAACAATAAATATACGGTTAATCAATTATATTTCACTACCATATGCATACTAATTCCAAAACAAAAGTAACACGTGTAGTCACGTGTTATGTGGAAACATACATACGAACACAAAGTGGTTTTTAAATTATACACTTTTTAATCAAAACATAAAAAGTTGTAGTGCAATCTTCATCAAAGTTGGGTCATGGTTAAAATTTAAACATTCAAATACTTCACCAAAGATACATATTGATTAGGACATGGTTAAGCATTTAAATACAAACTTAAAGACTTATGGTGCTACGGATTTGGCTATGTTTATTCGGTTCGGTTTGGTTCGGTTATTTGCGGTTATGAAAATAAGAATAACCATAACCGAACCGCAAAAATCGGTTATTAAAAATATAAATAACCAACCCTTCGGTTATTTCGGTTATCGGTTATTTCGGTTCGGCTTTTTCGGTTATTTCGGTTACGGTTCGGTTAATTCGGTTGTATGCTCACCCCTAGTACTTTAAATGACAACTTCTTTATGGAATCAAAAGTTATACCAAGTGTATGATAGACTTTTAAAAATATTTTTTAAAATTGAAGTAAAATTACAAGTCTATGCTAGAGAGAAATTTAATAAAAGAATAAAATAATAAAACATTGCCTTGCAAAATTATACACGCATTTGATGGAATTTCGGGTTAAAAAAAACATATGTACTTGAGTTTCAAAGCTGTGATTATGAAGATAGAATAATATATGGGGCTCTAAAATCATTTTTCCAAAGTGACAAACCCATACAATCGTACACCTCTTACTTTATTAGACTGTCCAGTAATAATAATAAATAAATAAATAAATAAATAATAAAACAACTATCAATATTATTGATTATAGGGATAGCATTTTAAATACGAATCAAATGTATCGCTTTTATTGGTTTATTTATAACGGGTAAAGTTATCGTAAAAAATCTCATAAGAATGTACAAAGGTATAATCCATCGCAAAATATAACACAATATCGAAAAATACAACTCAGCGTCGAAAAGTATAACACAAAGTCGAGAAAAAAAGACACAATGAGTCGCAAAAAGACATAGGGACTCGGAGTCCGTTTGATACTATTCTTACGACTTCTTATTTTTAGGCGACTTTGTATTTGATTCTAACCCATTTTTTACTATATAACCGATTTTGTGTAGATAAGTGTTTAGCAAATTTAATAGAACATAGAAAGAGAGTATGATAAATGGTTGAGGTGTGCCATACAACCAAAATGTCATTATCATCATACTCAGTAAATGTCACCAATAGCAAAGCTAACGTAGGGTCTGAATGGGGTAAGATGTAGACAGCATTACCTCTACCCGTTAGAAATAGAGAGGCTGCTTCCAGTGAGACCCTCGGCTCGATCGTAGTTTTGCATCAAGCCTTGGACATAAGGCACATAACACTCAGCAATTAAGACAAAGGCCGATTAGTGCATGTACTCTCTTGTCCTTCGGCTATCAACGCCACCACATGATGCATGATTAACCATCCCCATCTTTTAACGTTATTTTCACGAAATTAGTAAAATAACGTTAAAATTGGTGCACTTTCACTTTTGTCCCCCGAGCGCCCACACATATATACATTATATGCGCATACCGCCAGCGGGACGTCCACACAACCAAAATGTAAAAGATTCAAATCTAACATAATACAAGTTGTGGTGTATTTATCCAAAAAAATCTAGTAATTGTTGTTAGAAAATAATAACCTTTTTATCTATTATTATTATATTATATATACATATGATTAGAAACTGATGATGAATAGTGCCACAGTAAATGTTTGGCCCATTGGAAAAGTAATTAAACTATAAAACTAAAATTAACTTTGAAGTTTGATGAATTGTAAAATACTAAATGCAATTAATAGGTGCAATGCAATAGTGATATATAATTGGCTGGTGCTCCTCCCCGCCTTGGATCTGTTTTTTTTTATTTATTTATTTTGTTTCTAGAGTTTTGGTTGAGTTTTTATTATCTATTAATTTAAATAGATCAAGGTGGATTCGTACTCTTGGGTGAAGTCTCGAGCAGGGCACTCTCACATTAATTGGGAGAAATGGAGGGGATACAAGTTCACCGATTTCCCCTCATGAATGCATATTTTTCTCCTTGTAACTGTCTTTTTTAAACTTTCGTTTATGTAACTCTTGAGCAGCTTGCTCCTCTTTTTAATGATATCTCGCCTCCTTTTCAAAAAAAAATATAATCTTGATATGTTTTCTAAAATCACAATTATTAGAATTGTTTTTTTTTTTGTTACGTTCTTGATTGAAAATTTTTGTTAATCGTAATAAATTTGGTTATGTCACACTTTGCAAACTTTACATTACGGTTTTTCTTTTGTTTTTTTAATTTTCGTTTCAATGTTAATAATGTAGTCATTGCAACAAATCGAACATGTGTACATGTTGTTTTGGTCATATGTGTATACTCTTTCGCTTACTATAGCACGAGACAATATTGTAACAAATGCACCGATATCGACCGAACTCACAAATGAACCAATATCGACCGAAATTCTGTCGCGTCCCCACCGCAACGCACGAGGTGAAAACCTACTAGTTACAATCAAAGAAAAATGTGCAAGTGTTTATTTGTGAACAATATTCTACTTAAAACTAGTTATGTATGAAAATCCTTCTATTTTTATACATACGTTGTAAAATATTTCTTAAGCATGTCTTTTAAATAAATTGGATGTCGATTTTAAACATAAGTTTGTTAATTTGAAATTATATTTATTTATACTATTCATGTATAGTCGACATGATCTTATTGCCAATAAATCATATGTTTTCAATGATAATTAATATATTCTTCATGGATTTGCTGTACTTTAAATGCCTTTTCCTTTTAAAACTCGTATTGCCAATAAATCATATGTTTTCAATGATAATTAACACATTCTTAATGAATTTTACTGTACTTTAAATACCTTTTTCCTTTTAAAAAGTTTGATTTTACTTGATTATGAATAGCAGGAATGGGGTTAATAATGTGCATGGATGTGTTCTTAGACAACATGATTACTTTCATTTTGTGGTCCATTCTTCCAACATGCACAATTTCTTGTATTTGGCTTTGCTCTCTAAAATAATAATCTTATTTGTACCTTTATATAGAATAAAAATATTCTGTTTATGATTTTTCATTTGGTTAAATAAAAATAATGATAATATATTTATAAATTTTGTGAATTATGACGTTTTTTTTGTTTGTATAACTATAAATAAAAGTTGAAGCCAAAGAAAACTATTCAAGTAAATTACATGGATTATACATCCCATAAGTTGAAGTTCCACGTTTAGTCATATATAATTTTTGAGAAATTAATGTGAGATTAGCCATACGTCGAAGTTAGAGTTTTTTGAAGGGGTTTACCCTTTATTTACTATTGATGGTTCGTTACTTCATTTTAGGGGTGTTCATCGAATCGAATATCGAATTTTCGAATTATTCGAATCGAATTAATCGAATAATTTTTTTTTTCTCTTGAATTCGAATTCGATTCGAATTCGAATAAGACACATACTATTCGATTCGAATTCGAATAAAAACTTCAATTCGTATTCGCTTCGTATTCGAATAAAAATTCGAATTCGAATAAATTCGCTTCAATTCGTATTCGCTTCAATTCGTATTCGCTTCGTATTCGAATAATAGATATGGTATTTGGTTGATGGTTCATCATGTCATGGGCCATATGCCCATATCATATGTAATGGGCTTAGTAATAACTTAAATGAGTAATTTTATATAGCCCAATTAATTTATATATGTATTAAATTTTAAATTATATATATTATATATATAAAAATAAAAATACATGTATAATTCTTATTCGAATTTCGAATCGAATCGAATTTAAAATTGTAAATTCGTATTCGATTAACTTGACTCGAATCGAATCGAATTCGAATTCGAATTCTTGCAACTCGAAACGAATTCTTGATAATCGAATCGAATTCGAATCGAATTTCGAATTTTTCGAATCGAAACGAATTCTGAACACCCCTACTTCATTTTAACTGCATTGATAGGGATTAGGGAGCTTTTAATGGTATGTTATTCAAATTAGAGTTTAATACAATTTTAGTCCTTATAGTTTGTTCAGAATAACTATTTCAGTCCAAATTTTTTTGAGCTTTTTAATTTAATAGTTTGGTTTCCGTATCAAATTAGGTTCAATTCACATACCCTATCCAAATTTTCTGTTAATTTAAAAAAAAAAAAAAAGACCAAAATGCGCTCTAACTTTTTTTAATTACTATTATACAATATTAAATACAAATATATACACACATCATAACTATCCCAACTCCCTACTACTGCTGAAGACCACAACACAAACACCCCATCTCCCGTTCTATTTATGTCGAAGACCACAACACAACTACCCCTACCCATAAACCTTAATTGTGACAACCCGAGATTTCAAGATCTTTCCTCTACACATTACTTGTTTCACAACTCTTTTTCATAATTTGTATTGCGTTGTAGCATGTGCATGTATTGTTATGTTTGGTTGTTTAATGAAAACTTAAGAACATTTATGTTTCCTAACTTCTTAACTCAGGTCCTTCGTCACAAACCCTCTTCGACGAAGATAGTTCTTCGTCATCATCCAACTCGACGTAGCTTAGATCCTTCGTCATCTCTATGTTCGACAAAGTTTAGATCCTTCGTCAAAGGGGATTCCTCGTCGGCCCAGATTCCCTCGAAGCCCAAGAACGGCCCGGTTGTAGGGTTTATTATTTCACAGACTCATCATTTTTGCAAACCCTAGCATTATTTTCCTTCCCTCTCTGGCGACGACAACAATTCTTCGGAGTTCAAGGTCTTCAATCGTTCTTTCCTAGTACACAAACCATCTTGTGGTTAGTAGCACTTTCGTGATTTGAGTAAACTTCCTTGCGATTCTTAATTCATGTGTACTTGATTGGTTTTATTGTCATGGATGAGAACAAAAGCATGATCTAATGTTTAGTTAGTAGTTTGATATGATTGTGGTTAGGAACAGTTATGAATCATATAGATCACATCGAATTCAAAATTAGGGTTTGCATAGCAAAGTGTTTCGGTATTGATGGGATGGGATTTAAGGGTCGATAATATGTTTGAACTTGATCTGTGACATCAATCCATGTTAATATTGAATGAATTAGGGCTGTGAACGATGGGGGTTTGTTGTTATAACCATACTGTTGGTTCAATTAGAATGACGGTTACGTGTTAACCATTTTTAATGTTTAGAAGGTAACTAGGGTTCATGTAAAGTACCGACATTAATCAATAAGTAGATTTGATTGGATCATGAATGGTAATTGTGAAACTGTTGAGATACAGTGACAAAGAGCTTCTTTCCACGAAGTACTCCATGTCGACGAAGGATTGGTACTTCGTCGACGAGCCTATGACGAACACCCATAGAGGTTCGTCACAATCATACACGACGAAGTTTGATTCTTCGCCGACAAGTCCTTGACGAACATTAAAGGGGCTTCGTCACAATCACTCTTGACGAAGAATGATTCTTCATCAAGAGGGACTCTTCGCCATTATGAACCTTCGCCGTGGAGATGCTGTTAGTGAACAAACAGAACAGTTTTGGTATTAATGTGTTTGAGATTTGAATGATTGTTATCAGTTATGTGATAATCTTCGCTATGAATGCACACTATGATTATATGTGAACTACGTGAATGTAAACTGATTACGTGTACATGAACACCATAGGCTTTGACTGATTAAGTGTGAACAAGTAACTAGTCATACCGAGCAAACCAAGGTGAGTTCACTTCTCTCTAAACAAGCATGCGTCCGGTGGGGACAATCAAACATGCAAACGAATAAACGGATTTTCATAAACCCACGTCCTGGTAGGGGATGTGAGGCGGTTTTCACAAAAACCCACATTCTTGTAGGGGATGTGAGGCAGATTTCACAACCCATATCCTTGCAGGGGATATGAAACAGTTTTCAGTAAATGTTGATATTGGATAATACACTCACTTTCTATCACTTAAGTCCCATCATATGTCACACCCCTTTCTGCGGCGGAAGCACGAGGTGTGATCATGAAAGGTTCTCATTGCATACGAAGAGTAAACATACTACATGCTCATGAAAATAACTTCAAATACCATAATTTGAAACATAAGATAGCGTTTACATCGCTGGACATCATAAAACATTGTCTTAAAAGTTTACAACTTTATTTAAAGATAAACACAAGCGACATCCACGAGCATGAGTAAGACCACGCGCACATCCATCCTAGTTACCTGAAATACATGTGAGTTTTGGAAAAACGTCAACATAATGTTGGTGTGAATTCATGCAGTTTTTGTATTTCACATTTGTATACTTTGTATGAAAACATAGTTTGTGTCATGTATAAATCAAGTATTCATGTGTACACCACGTACTTATGTATAATTCAGGTTTTTCTTGAGTACCCCACGTACTTCAAGTTATAAATCAAGTTTTTCTTGAGTACCCCCACGTACTTCAAGTATCAATCAAGTTTTAGTATGGTATGAATTTTATGTAAATACAGTATTCCTGTAAGTATCAGGATTGTTAATGGGTTGCAAAGCCATTAACATGTGACACGACATAGGAAGTCACCAAACCTTAGGCATTTAATTGGTATATTCTGAGACACAAAAGCACTACTCGATTCTCGCCCTCACCGAGAGTGTGGCTGCCCGGCACCCGTTAGATCTAACCTTTTGTTCTGCGGTCTAGGTATATTGTTGATTAATGGTGCTTATGAACCCTATTCGTGACACGATTTCTCGTATCATATCTCATAACGCATCCTACTTGGTTCTCGTCCTCACCAAGTGTTTTTCTTGTTATCATACCATTTATAAACATTATAATATTTGTACATGTATTTCACCCCCGAAGTTATAAAACTGAAAACAGTTAAAAGAAAATGGGGAGCATGAACTCACAACTTTGCGTTCCTGTGCGTCGTAAACGTCACCGGATTTGCTTAATTAACGTCGTAACCTATACGCGTTTTCTTAACGTTAGTCACTAGACTTGCGTCGCACAAGTACAGTCACTCTCTTTTGTGTATATTGTTGTGTTAAAAATATTCTATATTTTTAACTAAGTGTCTTACTTATATTATTTTCTCATAAATAAATATAAGTCTTTTGTGTTTTGCACTTTGCACCCGAATTATGTATCTTGTATTTTGTATGTGTATTTTTATGTTTATACTCCTCATGAGTATTTAGTGTATTTTTAAGTCTTAATACACTAGCACGTATAACACATACTATATACACTTAGCACAAAAGTTGGTGATAAAGTAATATATATTTTTCTCTCAAAATATACATACTTATATCCATTTTTATTCTTGAAGAAATCCTCATTTCTTATCACCAAAAATTAGAGAAACCTTGGTAATACTTTTAAATACATTTTTAGGGAATAAGTTTCTCAAAAACTTATATTTTTCTAAGTGTCAAAATTTATAAAAATTTTGACAGAGTTTCCCCTAAAAATGGAGGTTTCCCATGTTTTCAAAACTTGTGTTTATTTTCTTTTAAATCGTCAACAATCATCAACAACAATTATCAACAATAATCATCAACAATAATCACTAATTTCTCCATTTCATGAACTTGAATATTTACAAAAAATGTGTAGTAACTTACTAGCACATTTAGTAAGTCTTTCCATCTCTAAAAATAAAATCATTATCTCGAAAACTTTATTTTTAAAGAATATGAAGTTTTACAACTTCTAGTCGGTATTTACGAAAATATTTCTTTGGTAAATCCTTTCCTTACACAAGTGTCTACACACTTTTTGGTTCTCAAAAATGTCTTTATTTTGAGAAAGATCCGGCTTTTTAAACATGATTTCATCATACACATGGTTATTCAAAAATACCACTTGTAGATCCGTAGATCTACTAGTTTAGAACTCCATTTCATAAGAAAAATCGTTTTTACACAAGTTCATGTTTGTGAGTGAAAGGGTTCGTCATCTAGTTATTTTTACACTAAACATAGTGCTAGTTCATGTTCCATGAACATGACCTAGCGTGGTTAGATGACGATCCGTTCCCCTACTAGCATCCAACAATAATAAATAATCATAACAAAACAAGTCCCATAAGTTTTACACCATTACATTTCTTTTATCCAACAAGTTCATCATTTTTATAAGACTTTTAATTTTGTTCTCTAGTGTTCATAATTTTTACCCGTTAAATCTCTTATTAACCACTTTAAATAAGATCAAGAGAGTGTTTAGAGACACTTACTACTAGCTCGAGGCTAGGGAAGAAACTAGACGAAAAACGGGTGGTTAATAGCGTTGTGGTGAGGTCCTTGGCAGTCCGTAAGCACCGGGACTCCTTACGCGTGATCCTTCACCTTTGTGTATGCTTGGGAATGCAAGATCAAAATTGAAAGTGGGTGGGTGTGTGACTTGGCTCTCGGCCGAGAATATTAATGGGAGGGAGAGAGAGCACAATTTCTTTGAAGTGTTGATGCAAATGAAGGATGATCTCAAGGTTTTATTTAATAACCAAGTTAATGGATTATCCAAAGTGTATTGTGCCATTAAGATATTAGGCATAGGCAAATTAAATAATCAAGTTGTAAGGGGTGTGTCCCCTTTTGGGGGGCCGATCATTGGGGGAAAAGGGGTAATATGGTTGGGTTCTAACCATATGGTTAGTAACTAGATAAATAGTAAAGGTGTTAATTAGTGCATTATCTGTGTTGTAATTTATAACGGGTGTTAGGGTATTCGGGGCCCTAACTGGCTCAGTAAAAGAAAAATAATGTCAATGACAATATTTTTATGTTCCGGGTATAGTTCGGTTGTTCGGTTGGATATTAATCCGTTAAAGTGCTAAATTACACTTTTTAGTGTCTTTTAAGTATCTTTTTGTATCCCGTTCAATTCCCAACACTTGGGGAAATATTCTGACTGAAAAAATTTATATTTTCTGCATAATATTCGTGTGCTAAAATCTGAATTATTGCTGAATTATACAAAATTCTGCACTTAAAGTGCGTTTCGGGTGTTTTTTAGTGCTTATTTTTGCTTCCGGATAGTATATATATTAAACCCTTGCATGTAATCTTGGGTTTTAATGTATTCTTGTCCTTGGACCTACACCTAGGCCTCATTTCTAATGTCTGACTGCCTTCTGTAGTTCTGTTACCACATTGTGTCCTACCGGTGAGTTTACTAATGTTTCTGACGCAACGCTCTCGTTTATGCATAAAGCAATATTTTGTAGTATACAACGTGCATGAATTCACTTGTTTAGTAAGTGTTCAGACATTGCTGACAATTAAGCACATAATTGCAGTCATTAAATAATGATTAAAGTGTACGGAAATTACCAGTTTGGTGCCAGTTGTCACAGTCTCCCCCCGTTAAAAGAATTTCGTCCCGAAATTCAGGCTGAACTAACTCTCGCTGGAGTCTTCTTGAATAGGTGGGGATACTTTTCCTTGAACTGGTCTTCACGTTCCCATGTGTACTCGGGTCCGTGCTTAGAGCTCCAACGTACTTTGACAAGTTTTATGCTGCTCCTCCTGGTCTTGTTGACTTTCCAGTCGGTAACCTCAATGGGTTGTTCTGTAAATCGGAGGGCGTCATCAATATGCACTTCATCCATCGGGATGATCACGTTTTCTTGTGTTGGACTCTTCTTTAGGTTGGATACATGAAACGTATCATGTACTCCATTAAGTTCTTCCGGTAACTCCAACTTGTATGCCACGGTACCAATTCTTTTCAATATTCTGAATGGTCCGATGTATCATGGATTCAGCTTTCCACGCTTTCCAAATCTGACTACGCCCTTCCAAGGAGAGACCTTTAACAACACTTTGTCTCCCACCTCGAATTCTACTGATTTTCTTTTTGGATCAGCGTAGCTCTTTTGTCGATCTCGAGCCGCCTTAATGCGCTCTCGGATCTGCGCAATCTTGTCGGTTGTCTCTTGTACAAGTTCAGGACCAACCATACGTTTATGTCCAGTGTCCGCCCAACATAAGGGCGATCGGCATTTGCGGCCATACAGAGCTTCGAACGGCGCGGCTTTTATGCTCGTATGATAACTGTTATTGTAGGAAAACTCAACTAAAGGTAGATGAGTATCCCAGCTGCCGCCTAGATCCATGACACATGCGCGAAGCATATCTTCTAACATTTGTATAGTCCGTTCGCTCTGGCCGTCTGTTTGCGGATGGAATGTCGTGCTTAGATCTAACTGAGATCCAAAGGCTTCCTGAAATGATTGCCAGATTCTTGAGACAAAGCGTCCATCTCTGTCTGAAATGATTGAGATTGGCACTCCATGTCGTGCCACAATTTCTCTTAAGTATATCTCTGCCAGATTTCCAGTGCAATCCTTCTCTCGGATTGGTAGGAAATGCCCAGATTTCGTTAATCGATCAACTATTACCTATATCATATCGTGCCCTCTCGGGGTCCTGGGTAATTTCGTTATGAAGTCCATCGAGATTTGTTCCCACTTCCACACAGGAATCTCTGGTTGTTGTAGTAGGCCGGACGGTTTCTGATATTCAGCCTTAACCTTAGCACAGGTTAGGCATTTTCCAACATAGACAACAACGTCGCTCTTGAGTCTCGGCCACCAATAATATTCTTTCAAGTCTTGATACATTTTTTCCGATCCTGGATGGATCGAAAATCTCGATTTGTGGGCTTCATCAAGGATGACTTCTCGTATGCCACCATAGAGTGGAACCCAAATACGCTTCTTGAAGTATAAGGCTCCCTCTTCGTTTGGCACCATGTATTTCAGCATACCCCGTAGGTATTCAGCTTTACGGTTCTCTCCTTTAAGAGCTTCTTGTTATGCATCACGAATGCGTGCAGTGAGGTCCGTTCGAATGGTCATTTCCAATGCTCGAACCCTTAGGGTCTTAACCCTTTCCTTTCGGCTCAATGCGTCCGCTACAACGTTTGCCTTTCCAGGATGGTACTTGATCTCACAGTCGTAATCATTTAGCAGCTCGACCCATCGCCGCTGGCACATATTCAATTCCTTCTGATCAAATATGTGTTATAAGCTTTTGTGATCTGTGAAAATTGTACATCGAGTACCATATAAATAATGTCGCCAAATCTTCAAGGCGAATACCACCGCACCTAGCTCCAGGTCGTGTGTGGTGTAGTTTCTTTCATGTACCTTCAATTGTCTTGAAGCGTAAGCGATGACTTTTTGGCGTTGCATGAGCACGCAACCCAAGCCTTGTCGTGAGGCGTCGCAGTATACCACGAAGTCTTTAGTGCCTTCGGGTAATGATAGTATCGGTGCATCGCATAGCTTGTTTTTAAGTAGCTGAAAGGCTTCTTCTTGTTTGTGACCCCAGTCGTATTTCTTGTCTTTCTGTGTAAGGGTCGTTAGCGGTTGAGCTATCTTTGAGAAGTTCTCGATGAAACGTCGGTAATAGCCCGCTAAGCCCAAAAATTGACGAACTTCAGTTGGGGTCCTGGGAGCTTCCCAATTCTTTATTGCTTCTATCTTGGACGGGTCTACATGAATGCCCTTCTCATTCACAACGTGACCAAGAAATTGTACTTCGCGAATCCAGAATTCGCATTTCGAGAACTTTGCATAAAGCTTCTCTTTCTTCAGTAGTTCCAAGATGGTTCTGAGATGTTGCTCGTGCTCTTCCTTCGTTCGTGAATAAATCAGGATATCATCGATAAATACAATCACGAATTTATCGAGATATGGTTTGCATACGCGGTTCATCAGATCCATAAAGACCGCTGGTGCATTCGTTAGCCCAAACGGCATCACAAGAAATTCGTAGTGCCCATATCGCGTTCTGAATGCAGTCTTTGGTACGCTTTCCTCTTGGATTCTCAGTTGGTGGCATCCAGACCGAAGGTCGATCTTGGAATAGTAGCTTGATCCTTGCAGTTGATCAAATAAGTCATCAATCCTCGGTAGCGGGTACCGATTCTTGATAGTGAGCTTGTTCAGTTCCCTGTAATCGATACACATCCGCAGTGTTCCATCCTTCTTCTTTACGAATAATACTGGAGCTCCCCAGGGCGAGAAGCTTGGCCTTATGAATCCTTTATCCAACAACTCCTGGAGTTGTGTAGATAATTCTTGCATTTCAGATGGTGCAAGCCAATAGGGTGCCTTGGCTACAGGAGCGGCTCCTGGAACCAAGTCTATACGGAATTCGACTTGTCGTTGCGGAGGTAGTCCTGGCAGATCTTCGGGAAAAACATCAGGGAATTCCTTCACCACAGAAATGTCTTCGAGTTTTGGGTCCACAGCCTTCTTGTCTATAACGTGTGCTAGGAAAGCGACACATCATTTCCTTAAGCACTTCTGTGCCTTCATGCAACTGATGATTCGAAGAGGCGCGTCTCGTTTTTCTCCATGCACGATGAGAGTTTCATCATTCGCCAGAGGGATGCGAATGATTTTCTCATGACAAATAACTTCAGCTTTGTTCTTGGACAGCCAGTCCATCCCGACTACTACATCGAAGCTACCCAATTGAATAGGTAGGAGGTCGATGCTAAATCTTCGTTCACCAAGTCCTAGTGTGTAGCCTCTAACAACTTCGCCCGATTCAACAAGTTTACCATTGGCTAGTTCTATGGAATAAGGAATTTCTAATCTACTAGATTCTATTCCGAGTATGCGTTTAAATTCCACAGACATGAAGCTATAATCGGCGCCAGTGTCAAATAATATGGATGCAAAGTGATTGTTAATGAGAAACGTACCGGTGACCACGTTGGGGTCCTCGCGTGCGTTCTTTGCTCCAATTACAAATGCTCTAGCCTGAGCATTGTTTCCCTATGGGCAGTCCTTCATGAAATGTTCATTGCTTCCACACTTGAAGCATCCTTGGTTCCGCCCTTTCCCGTTACCGTTCTTGTTACCAGCACCGTTTCCATTTCGGTTCTTTCCTTTTCCCCAACAGTCTTCTGTTTGATGACCCAATTTACCACATTTGTCGCACCTTGGAATGCGACAAGCTCCATCATGATGATACTTACATTTTTGGCATTTAGGCATGGAGCCTTGGTATGCTTTGGTTGCAAGGGTCTTCGTCTCCTGAGACGGGTTAGCGTCACGCTTCTTGTTGTTGAAACCTTTGTTGTTGCGAGTTGCTTGGTTCAGGTTTGCATGTTTTCTTTTCTTGTCGCCGGACGACTCAGCATGCGTCTCGGTCTTCTCTGTTGGGTTCAACGATAACTTCTTCATACGAACACAATCTTCAGTCAGGCTGACAGCCAGAGTTACAGCCTCGGTGATTGTTTGTGGTTTGGCCGACGTCACCATGCCACGAAACTCTGGGGCCAGTCCCCAAATGTAGCGTTCAACGCGCTTGAATTCGGGAGTCACCATGTAGGGAAGCACTCTAGACAGATCGTGGAACCTTCGAGTATAGCCATTGATGTCAGCACCTTCCATGGTCAAGTGCCAGAACTCCGTTTCCAGCCTTTGGAGTTCTGCACGAGAGCAGTACTTCTCTCTCATTCTTTCCTTCAGTTCCTCCCAAGTTAGGCCATAAGCGGCATCATCACCCAGAGTTTGGGCCTTCAAGTTCCACCAAGTCAGAGCTTCATCGACAAACAACCCAGTAGCAAAAGTGACTTGTTGATCCGCGGTACACTTGCTCATGCGGATAGTAGCTTCAGTCTTCTCCGTCCAGCGCACAAATGCTACTGCACCTCCTGTGTCGTCGTAGTTCATCGGCTTGCAGTCGAGAAACTGCTTGAAAGTGCAGCCTGGAATTGATTCAACCAATTCACATGTGAGCAATCGAAGAAATAATGAAACAAAGACCGTTCATAAATTTCTCCATGCTTAGTAAATTGTCTTAAGATTACCTTGAGCTGCGTTGCCTCCAGATGAATCTCCGTTCCCATTACGTCTAGCGTTGCTTTGGCCACCACTGTCTTGAGTTCGGTTTGCCTCGTATTGGGCAATAGCAGCGGAGATCCTTTCTTCCAGTAGAGCGTTCAGCTCTTCAGCAGTTCTTGGCAGTGGGGGAGGAGGAGGTTGATCATCATTGCGAGCATTCACAGCTTTCCTGGGTGCCATGTTCTGACAGAACATAACACAACAGGGTTAGACATTTGTTTGATATCATCACACTAGTCAGTAGTATCATATATATTCACATGTATATATACCACATAAGTGACATCAAACAATTATTACTCCAGCAGAGTACTTAGTAGGCTTGCACTGAGGGAATCTATACGTGACAAGACTTGCTGTGGTTTCTGTGCACTGAATTCCATAATTATGTATGCATCCATAATTACGTAACTCCTTGCACAGTCCGCACAGTTCGTTTCATCCTCGTATTTCTTCCTTCAGATGGGCCATCGCTTTCAGATAAAGTCACGTATACTTGTGACATTCTACTTCTAGTACATGCCAATTATCACACATAATTGCAATTAACTCTCAATGACGTACGAGTGCTACTCTCGTGCACCCTAAGTCTCGTAGCGTCTTTTCTAGACTCATGTAAACCGTTTCAGGTAGTGGATGTCGCGGGACGTTTTATGCAATGAAAACTCTTTGAAAAAATTGTTTTCGTGAAAGGATCCTAGAGATTGTAGACTAGACTCGAGAGGGAATCCTGGTTCACTACAATCGCAGCTCTGATACCAATCTGTCACACCCCTTTCTGCGGTGTAAGCAAGAGGTGTGATCATGAAAGGTTCTCATTGCATACGAAGAGTAAACATACTACATGCTCATGAAAATAACTTCAAATACCATAATTTGAAACATAAGATAGCGTTTACATCGCTGGACATCATAAAACATTGTCTTAAAAGTTTACAACTTTATTTAAAGATAAACACAAGCGACATTCACGAGCAAGAGTAAGACCACGCGCACATCCATCCTAGTTACTTGAAATACATGTGAGTTTTGGAAAAACGTCAACATAATGTTGGTGTGAATTCATGCAGTTTTTGTATTTCACGTTTGTATACTTTGTATGAAAACATAGTTTGTGTCATGTATAAATCAAGTATTCATGTGTACACCACGTACTTATGTATAATTCAGGTTTTTCTTGAGTACCCCACGTACTTCAAGTTATAAATCAAGTTTTTCTTGAGTACCCCACGTACTTCAAGTATCAATCAAGTTTTAGTATGGTATGAATTTTATGTAAATACGGTATTTCTGTAAGTATCAGGATTGCTAATGGGTTGCAAAGCCATTAACATGTGACACGACATAGGAAGTCACCAAACCTTAGGCATTTAATTGGTATATTCTGAGACACAAAAGCACTACTCGATTCTCGCCCTCACCGAGAGTGTGGCTGCCCGGCACCCGTTAGATCTAACCTTTTGTTCTGCGGTCTAGGTATATTGTTGATTAATGGTGCTTATGAACCCTATTCGTGACACGATTTCTCGTATCATTTCTCATAACGCATCCTACTTGGTTCTCGTCCTCACCAAGTGCGTTTCTTGTTATCATACCATTTATAAACATTATAATATTTGTACATGTATTTCACCCCCGAAGTTATAAAACTGAAAACAGTTAAAAGAAAAGGGGGAGCATGAACTCACAACTTTGCGTTCCTGTGCGTCGTAAACTTCACCAGATTTGCTTAATTAACGTCGTAACCTATACGCGTTTTCTTAACATTAGTCACTAGACTTGTGTCGCACAAGTACAGTCACTCTCTTTTGTGTATATTGTTGTGTTAAAAATATTCTATATTTTTAACTAAGTGTCTTACTTATATTATTTTCTCATAAATAAATATAAGTCTTTTGTGTTTTGCACTTTGCACCCGAATTATGTATCTTGTATTTTGTATGTGTATTTTTATGTTTATACTCCTCATGAGTATTTAGTGTATTTTTAAGTCTTAATACACTAGTACGTATAACACATACTATATACACTTAGCACAAAAGTTGGTGATAAAGTAATATATATTTTCTCTCAAAATATACATACTTATATCCATTTTTATTCTTGAAGAAATCCTCATTTCTTATCACCAAAAATTAGAGAAACCTTGGTAATACTTTTAAATACATTTTTAGGGAATAAGTTTCTCAAAAACTTATATTTTTCTAAGTGTCAAAATTTATAAAAATTTTGACAGAGTTTCCCCTAAAAATGGAGGTTTCCCATGTTATCAAAACATGTGTTTATTTTCTTTTAAATCGTCAACAATCATCAACAACAATTATCAACAATAATCATCAACAATAATCACTAATTTCTCCATTTCATGAACTTGAATATTTACAAAAAATGTGTAGTAACTTACTAGCACATTTAGTAAGTCTTTCCATCTCTAAAAATAAAATCATTATCTCGAAAACTTTATTTTTAAAGAATATGAAGTTTTACAACTTCTAGTCGGTATTTACGAAAATATTTCTTTGGTAAATCCTTTCCTTACACAAGTGTCTACACACTTTTTGGTTCTCAAAAATGTCTTTATTTTGAGAAAGATCCGGCTTTTTAAACATGATTTCATCATACACTTGGTTATTCAAAAATACCACTTGTAGATCCGTAGATCTACTAGTTTAGAACTCCATTTCATAAGAAAAATCGTTTTTACACAAGTTCATGTTTGTGAGTGAAAGGGTTCGTCATCTAGTTATTTTTACACTAAACATAGTGCTAGTTCATGTTCCATGAACATGACCTAGCGTGGTTAGATGACGATCTGTTCCCCTACTAGCATCCAACAATAATAAATAATCATAACAAAACAAGTCCCATAAGTTTTACACCATTACATTTCTTTTATCCAACAAGTTCATCATTTTTATAAGACTTTTAATTTTGTTCTCTAGTGTTCATAATTTTTACCCGTTAAATCTCTTATTAACCACTTTAAATAAGATCAAGAGAGTGTTTAGAGACACTTACTACTAGCTCGAGGCTAGGGAAGAAACTAGACGAAAAACGGGTGGTTAATAGCGTTGTGGTGAGGTCCTTGGCAGTCCGTAAGCACCGGGACTCCTTACGCGTGATCCTTCACCTTTGTGTATGCTTGGGAATGCAAGATCAAAATTGAAAGTGGGTGGGTGTATGACTTGGCTCTCGGCCGAGAATATTAATGGGAGGGAGAGAGAGCACAATTTCTTTGAAGTGTTGATGCAAATGAAGGATGATCTCAAGGTTTTATTTAATAACCAAGTTAATGGATTATCCAAAGTGTATTGTGCCATTAAGATATTAGGCATAGGCAAATTAAATAATCAAGTTGTAAGGGGTGTGTCCCCTTTTGGGGGGCCGATCATTGGGGGAAAAGGGGTAATATGGTTGGGTTCTAACCATATGGTTAGTAACTAGATAAATAGTAAAGGTGTTAATTAGTGCATTATCTGTGTTGTAATTTATAACGGGTGTTAGGGTATTCGGGGCCCTAACTGGCTCAGTAAAAGAAAAATAATGTCAATGACAATATTTTTATGTTCCGGGTATAGTTCGGTTGTTCGGTTGGATATTAATCCGTTAAAGTGCTAAATTACACTTTTTAGTGTCTTTTAAGTATCTTTTTGTATCCCGTTCAATTCCCAACACTTGGGGAAATATTCTGACTGAAAAAATTTATATTTTCTGCATAATATTCGTGTGCTAAAATCTGAATTATTGCTGAATTATACAAAATTCTGCACTTAAAGTGCGTTTCGGGTGTTTTTTAGTGCTTATTTTTGCTTCCGAATAGTATATATATTAAACCCTTGCATGTACTCTTGGGTTTTAATGTATTCTTGTCGTTGGACCTACACCTAGGCCTCAGTTCTAATGTCTGACTGCCTTCTGCAGTTCTGTTGACACATTGTGTCCTACCGGTGAGTTTACTAATATTTCTGACGCAACGCTCTCGTTTATGCATAAAGCAATATTTTGTAGTATACAACGTGCATGAATTCACTTGTTTAGTATGTGTTCAGACATTGCTGACAATTAAGCACATAATTGCAGTCATTAAATAATGATTAAAGTGTACGGAAATTACCGGTTTGGTGCCAGTTGTCACATCATACTACCGGGTTAGTTGCTTGTAGGGCAACGGGGTTATTAGTTGATAGTGCTATTAGCTTTGGCACACTCACGACGTACCTGGATAGGATGGGTGTGAACTAATAACTTTAAAATCATGACCAATGTTTGATAGAGCATTGGAGAAGGGCAAAAAGGGCCGTCTGCGGTATCGAGTTATTATCAACATAACATAAATCAGTAATCGGTAACGAACGGTTTAACAAATCACTGAACTCACCAGCGTTGTCTGATACACTTTTCTGCATGCTTGCAGGTCATTAGGTACACTGTCAGGGAACTTGCTGTCTGGGAAGCTGGAGCGGTCGTGGGTCGTGGCTTTTGGAATGTTTCTCGATGTTTCATTGCTTTGAATATTTTCATTAAACTTAATGATTAAACTTTTATGCTTCCGCTGAACATGTCTGATATATTAAACCAGTGTTGGAGTTATACTATTTTATTTAATGGAAAGTTTTATTTGATTTATGGTTCAATGTGATTAGTGGCTAGATCCTGGTACGTCACATGCCCGCGGGGGTTTCCGCTTGTGGTATTTTTGGGGGTTTGGCAGTTTGGTATCAGAGCCACTGGTTATAGTGAACTAGGTTTTAAAATGTTTTTATAAAACCATACTATAACCAAATAGTATCGAAAACGACCATGACACTCAGCTCCAGATCGCAAGGTTCGCCCTCTGTTTACTTTATGCATTACTTACCTAGTAGACACACACTCACGAGTTGCATGAAACTACATACCATGATGTGATTACATGTGTTACATGCTCTAATGATGCTTGATAGTTTAACACTACCCTTCGACTTATTTGATTCCTAGTTTTGCAATATCCTTCGTTTTATTGTTTGAGTGTGGGGAACCTTTTAGCGCGAGTTAAGAGGCACTAAGATAAGCATGCAAATTGCCTTATTATTATGGGTGCACACATAATAATGATGTGAGGTGCATGTGAATCCCAGTGAGTCTTAATAAGTGTGAAAGGGATTCTGTTCCACTATCCGTATAATGTTAGAGTTTCTCAAAACCATGAAAGTCATAGTGATGATTGACTTCAACTCAGCTGCGATCCTTATCTTTTCCACTCTTCTTGTTTAGAATCATGAGCGGACGTGGCGGACGTAACGGTGGACGTGGAGGTGGACGTGGCAACAACAACATGACTCAAGCAGAGTTGACTGACCTGATTAACACACTTGTGGCTGAGGCTTTGGCAGCTCAGCAAGCTGGTACGATATACACCAGACAAAGCATAGTCTTCGGTCATTCACTTGATTCTTATTTGTGCGTACTTTCTTTTTGTTTTAGGTCAACCTGTGAACCAAAAACAGAACAATCCACCTGTGTGTACGTTCAAAATGTTCATGGACTACAAGCCTCAAACTTTCAGTGGAACTGAAGGTCCCGTGGGACTGCTCCGTTGGTTCGAGAAAGCCGAATCCGTTTTTGCTATGTGTAACTGTCCCGCTGGGGACAGGGTGAAGTTTGCTTCTGGCACCTTGGAGGACGGTGCTTTGACTTGGTGGAATGCTCAGGTGCAGATGTTGGGCATTGAGATGGCAAACGCTACTACTTGGGATGATTTTAAGGAACTGATGAGAGAGGAGTACTGTCCTTGAGATGAAGTGCAGAAGTTGGAAAACGAGTACTATAACTTGAAGATGGAGGGATCTGAGATCGAGGCTTATATGAAACGGTCTCACGAGCTGGCAAACATGTGTCCTAACCTATCCTGACCACCACCCCGCAGGATCGAACTCCACATTAAGGGATTAGAACCACAAGTTAAGGGATTAGTCACTGCAGCAAATCTCGACAACCTACCACGAATCATCATACTGGCTCATAAGATCACCGATCAGGAGGTGGAGCATAGCTCGCTGCCACCACGTGTTTCTGCTACTACCACTACTGCTACTGCTACCCCCACCACCGACAACAAGCGTAAGTGGAATGACTCAGATAAGGTGACCAACTTGAATCAGTCGCAAAAGAAGCCTGACAACAACAGCGCCCGCAGCTTCAGCCAGTCATCTTCAGTCACCCAGAATCAGAACAATAGTCAAACTTCGGGTTCTTATGCGGGGAAACAACCGAAGTGCAACAAGTGCGGTTTTCACCACTATGGCTCGTGTAACAAAGCATGTCAAAGGTGTGACAAGGTGGGTCACATGGAGAAAGATTGTAGAGCTCCACACCCCAAGCAACAACATCAACAACCTCAGCAACAACAACAGAGGCAACAACCCCAGCATAATCGGGGTAATCAGAGGGGATGCTATCAGTGCGGTAGTGAAGGGCATTTCAAGAAGGATTGCCCATAATTGGATCAGAATGCCAACAATAACAATGGGGGTAATCGCCAGAACAACAACAATGCGGGAAACAATAACAATGGGAATAACAGTGGGAATGGCGCTTGCGGGAGAGCATTTACGATTGGAGCAGGTGATGCAAGGAACGATGGCAATGTCGTGACTGGTACGTTCTCTATCAACGGTATTTTCGCTACTGTATTATTCGATTCTGGTGCGGACATTGAGTTATGTGTCTTTGGGGTTCAGTCGTCAGTTAGGGTTAACTCCTACGCCTCTTGTAAACAAACACGTAGTAGAATAAGCTGATGGCAAATCGATTGAAGCTTCACATGTTCTTTTTTGGTGTAAACTCGATCTTACGGGTCAAGTGTTCGATATTGACCTACTTCCTGTTACTCTTGGAAGCTTCGATGTAGTCGTAGGGATGGACTGGTTTTCTAAGCATCAAGCAGAGATTCTTTGTAAGGAGAAAATCGTACGTATCCCTCTCCCCAATGGGGAATCGTTATCCGTACAGGGTCATCGAAGTGGTGCGACCGTCAGCATTATTTCATCCTTGAAAGCCCAAAAGTGTTTACGTAAGGGCTACCCTGCTATTTTAGCACTTGTTACTGACACTTTGTCTAAAGAAAAGAAAATCAAAGATCTACCTGTTGTTCGTGAATTTCCTGATGTATTTCCTGAAGAACCTCCTGGTTTACCTCCACACCGTCAGGTGGAGTTTCAGATCGACCTTACACCAGGAGCAGCCCCGATTGCTCGTGCTTCTTATCGTCTTGCACTTGGAGAGTTGCAAGAATTGTCTAATCAAGTTCAAGAGCTGTTGGATAGAGGCTTCATCTGACCTAGTTCTTCGCCTTGGGGAGCCCCAGTTTTGTTTGTAAAGAAGAAGGACGGATCCTTTCGCATGTGTATAGATTATCGCGAACTCAACAAGGTGGCAGTCAAGAATCGTTATCCATTACCTCGCATTGACGACCTGTTCGACCAGTTGCAAGGGTCGAGCTTCTACTCGAAGATTGACCTAAGATCGGGCTATCATCTGGTGAGAGTCCGAGAGGAGGATGTGCCAAAAACAGCTTTTCGAACGCGGTATGGCCATTATGAGTTTTTGGTTATGCCATTCGGGTTGACGAACACACCTGCGGTATTTATGGACCTCATGAATCGTGTGTGCAAACCGTATCTGGACGACTTCGTCATTGTGTTTATTGATGACATTTTGATCTATTCTAAGAACAAGGAGGACCATGAGCGACACCTGCGTCTTATCTTGGAACTCTTGAGAAAAGAGCAACTTTACGCGAAATTTTCTAAGTGTGACTTCTGGATTCGAGAAGTACACTTCCTTGGCCACATTGGTAACGAAATGGGGATACACGTGGACCCTACTAACATTGATGCTATCAGAAATTGAGTGGCACCGAAGAATCCTTCGGAGGTGTGACAATTTCTTGGTCTTGCTGGGTACTATCGCAGATTTATTAAAGACTTCTCAAAAGTTTCTCAACCTCTCACCGCATTAACATAGAAAGGCGTCGTATATTCTTGGGGAACGAAGCAGGAGGATGCCTTCCAACTTCTAAAGCAAAAACTTTGCAGTGCACCGATTCTGTCCTTACCTGAGGGTACTGAAGATTTTGTGGTGTACTGTGACGCTTCTATTCAGGGTCTCGGTTGCGTGCTGATGCAACGCGAGAAAGTGATAGCTTACGCCTCTCGCAAATTGAAGACTCACGAAAAGAATTACACGACTCACGACTTAGAGTTGGGGGCCGTGGTTTTTGCATTAAAAATCTGGAGGCATTACTTGTACGGTACTAAATGCACTATTTTTACCGACGACAGGAGCCTTCAACATATCTTCGACCAAAAGGAGTTAAATATGCGACAGCGTCGCTGGGTAGAACTCTTGAATGACTACGATTGTGCCAGCAAGTATCATCCAGGAAAAGCTAACGTAGTAGCTGATGCCCTTAGTCGAAAGGAAACGAAACCCAAACGTGTTCGCGCCTTGCAGCTCACCATCCATTCTAATTTACCTGAACAGGTCCATTTTGCTCAAACTGAAGCGTTGAAAAGGGAAAACATTAAAACTGAATATTTGCGGGGCATGGAGAAACAACTCGTAGAGAGATCTGACGGCATTTACTATTTCATGGAACGAATATGGATTCCTCTGTATGGTAACCTTAGAGATCTTGTGATGGATGAAGCACACAAGTCTCGATACTCTGTTCATCCGGGTTCAGATAAGATGTATCAGGACCTCAAGGTCTTATACTGGTGGCCGAAGATGAAGGCCCACATCGCGACTTATGTAACTAAGTGTTTGACTTGTGCGAAAGTCAAGGTGGAATACCAAAAACCCTCTGGTCTGCTTCAGCAACCGGAGATACCTTTGTGGAAATGGGAGCAAATTGCTATGGATTTCGTCACTGGTTTGCCAAGAACTCAAAACGAAAATGATACCATCTGGGTGATCGTTGACCGTCTCACAAAATCTGCGCACTTCCTCGCAATCAAAGAAACTGACAAGTTCTCGCAGCTGGCTAGTATCTATCTAAAGGAAGTGGTTTCCAGACACGGGGTGCCGACCTCCATTATCTCTGATCGTGATCCGCGTTTCATATCCGATTTGTGGCAGGCGATGCACAAATCATTTGGCTCACGTCTTGACATGAGCACTGCCTATCACCCTCAAACGGATGGTCAGAGTGAGCGAACCATCCAGACATTGGAAGACATGCTGCGGGCATGTGTTATCGATTTTGACAAAGGTTGGAAGAGACACTTACCCTTGGTGGATTTTTCCTACAATAACAGTTACCATACCAGTATCCAGGCAACTCCGTTTGAGGCTTTATACGGACGGAAATGTCGATCTCCTCTCTGTTGGGCTGAAGTGGGTGACAGCCAAATCACGGGTCTGGAACTTGTGCTCGAAACTTCTAAGAAGATTGAACAAACCAGAAATCGTATGGCAGTAGCGCGCGACCATCAGAAAAGCTACGCTGACAAGCGTCGGAAACCTTTGAGTTCGCTCTAGGCGATCGCGTTATGTTAAAAGTCTCACCCTAGAAGAGTGTGGCACGCTTTGGGAAACAAGGCAAGCTTAACCCGCGTTATGTCGGACCGTTTAAAATTTTGGAACGAATTGGTAAGGTGGCGTACAAGCTCGAGTTACCTGCTGAGTTGGGTAACGTTCATGATGTTTTCCATGTTTCGCAGTTAAAGAAGTATTTGTCCGATGAAACACTTGTGGTACCGTTGCAAGAACTAAAAATTGATGACAAGTTGCATTTTACCGAAGAACCTATCGAAATTATGGATCGGGAGGTCAAGGTCCGTAAGCATAGTCGAATTCCGATTGTGAGAGTCCATTAGAACTCAAGACGTGGACGGGAGTTGTGACACCCCACATAATTCCATGTATCCGTACAATTTATTAATGATAATTAAAGTGCTTGACGACTGTGTGGAATTACTTAACTGCTCTCTGATTACTGTGTTATACTTACATGTGCTTGTTAACATACTGGTAGTATACAGAAAAGTTACTAAATAGTCCTGTGTGCTTTCCTAAGTGTTGAGAATTAAAAATGTTACAAAAATATATATATAGGACACGTTACGGATTAATTAAGCACTTTAACGGAACAACACCCAACCGAACAACCGGACATTACCCGGAACACCAAAATAATGCTAGAAGCATTGTTTCTATTTTTCTGAGCTAGTTAGGGTCCCCGAGCACCCTAACACACCATATAATATATAACACATCATAACACACAAACTTAATACTTGAATCCTAACAAGATTAGTAACCATCCAATGAAACCCAACCCTATACCCCCCCTGGAAACGGTCACCATGGGTGTCCCCACCCATGGATTTCTTTGATTATTAAATTAGATTATGTTGTGGGTTAAGGAGCATAAGACACAATGGGTAATTAGATGTTGGAATTCACTTATATATACACACTAGTCCATACACATTCATCTTCATCTTCATCAAACAACTAACTCTCTCTCCCTCTTTGGTCTCGGCCGACCCCCTTCACCCACACACCAGCCATCTTCATTTCAAGTTCAAGCTTTTCAAGAGTATCCATAGGTGTAAGAAGGTGAACAACGAAGCTCGGTGTGTTCGGAAGTTGAAGGACCTTCTCTATTCGCTATTAACCACCACATTTCTTCACTCGAACTTCCCTAGTCTTGAACTAGTGGTAAGAACTTAGATCCTTGCATTTTACATGTTGTTTTAGTGGTTAATAGATGTATTATGAAGAAAACATATGAACACCATAAGATCTTACACTTAAAACTTGAACATAAGCTTAAACAAGATGATACATGAAGAAAAGATGTTAGAATGATATTGTTTGGTGTATAATGATTATGTGCTGATATGAGGGACTTATAATATGCTGTAAGTATCGTTTTTTATCGCTAAACATGTTAACGAAATCAATCGAGCGCGCTTTAGAATGTTAAAAACTGAAAACAGAAGGCTGTTTGGTGATTACAGCCAACTTCAGTTGGCAGTAACAGGACCTTAATAAAACGAAAAATGTATTTTCTGAAGTTTAGATTTATGTATTATGAAATACGGTTCAAATGGAACTGGAATCATAATTTTTGGACTTCGTTTGCTATTTTTAAAGGGTCGATTTGTAACAACAGCTAAAGCTGAGTTTTTACAGCAGTAAATGGGTGTTATATTTTTAGTCATAACTTGAAACCTGAGTAGAACTAGGTCATGAAACTTGTACTGTAAATGACCACTGATGTATTTGTAATCCTCCCACTGGAATTTCATAAATCGGACTTACGATGAATTTTAAATAAATTATTCAGTGGACTGCAGTCAGAAAAAGATAAATATGAGTGCAGTCCGGAAAATGATTTTTTATAAAATATTGATTTTTTATAAAATAATGACCACTGATGTATTTGTAATCCTCCCACAGCACATAAGCCAACGAAAGTCAAACCACGTTTTTCAGAAACAACTTAAAAATAAACAACCAAACGTGAACTTACTCAACTTTGTTGTTGACTCGTTGTTACATGCCTTACAGGTCGCTAGATGCTTATGGAGCTTGCACGAGGAGGAGGTTGTTGTGGGATGTGGACTGTTATGTCCATGCTTATTAATTAAACTTTATAAACTTATGGAACTTATGTTTTGGGTCTTAAAACTTATGAACTATGAACTTATGTTTTGAACTTACGTTTTATGCTTCCGCTGTTAACTTAAAATTGGTTAGTGTCTTATGGTCACCAATTGTATTGTGGTTGGTCTTACTTACTTAATTTCGTTGTTCAATATGATTGGTGGCTCGATCCTGGTCACGTCATGCCTCCAAGCGGTGATACTCCGCGTGGTGGATTTTGGGGGTTGTGACAGATTGGTATCAGAGCCATTGGTTATAGTGAACTTGGTTTTAAAAAGGGAAAAGCTTTTTGACAAAACCAGACTATAATTGGTTATAGTGAACTTGGTTTTAAAAAGGGAAAAGCTTTTTGACAAAACCAGACTATAACCTGTACAGTGCTCAACGATCCACAACGACGCTTCGCTCCACGTGCAAGACTCGACATAATAGGTGGTATGATTTATGTTATATTGTCGGTTAGATAGTTCACACTGTGCAACAATTAACGTGATAATTGCTGTTTGAACCTTGAGTGCTTACTCTCTACTGTCGTCCCACACTTACGAACTTTCGCAACGCTTTTCTCACTTACGTTGCTTTGTTATGAAGATCATGAACGGACGCGGAGGACGTATCAACCTAACTCAAGCCCAGCTGACGGCTTTGATCAACAAACGAGTTGCTGAGGCACTCGCAGCTGTTCCTGCAGGAGGTATAACCTGCCATATCAACCCATCTTAG